>JAODXP020006711.1:52500-64915 GCA_027497455.2 Sardinella longiceps | reverse complement strand
AGTTGGTGATTGAGGTCTATCTCCATATACAGTATAGACAACACTTTGAGATACAGTAGTTTGCCTATGACAACAGTTATGTCCCAATGTACAAGGATGATCCCTGCCCTGAGGAAAATGCTATGCTACTGAAAAATAACCTCATTGAGCAAACTGCCTCTGGTCTTGCCTTGTGAAGAATGGTGACCAGTGGCCATCCCTTCAGTAGTGCTGGATGGACCTACAGTAGCTTCATTCTGTAGTTATGTGATATAACCTGCTACTGCCAGCCCTCTCACACATACTACTCCTTCAAGCATGTGCAAAGTAAGGGAACATTGCTTTTAAGTAGTCTGAAATTACCACAATTTCTTATGGAGTGGGCGTTAATACATCATGGGATACACTGAAAGAATGGTTCCAGAATTTACAAATGACAAAGCTTCCCTCTTTTCTATGAACATCAATGAACACCACTAACCAACCACTGATAATCACACCACTAACCATTCTGTGAGTTGCACATGTTATAAAACAAGTGTAAGGTTGTTGTAAGGGCAGGATAGTGAGTGCACATTTTCACAATTCTGAATCAGAGGGGAATATTGTCAAAATTTTCATTGTAGACACACAAGAAACTTGGGCTGAATGTGCTATACCAAAATGTGCATTAAATCCCTGTAAAGCACCACAAGACAACTACATTGTGAAATAGCCTAGTGTAACAATTTCACAAAAAAATTATCTTTGGAGTTCGATACTTGTAAGATGTGTACTTGTCTTACCGGCTCCAAGCTCCCGATTTCGTTTGGCAGATTCAGGCGGCCTTGATGTCTCCTCTGTGGAGGTATCCGTTTCGGCAGCCTCATCTGGATAAAAAGCAATTAAATCTGGTTACATTAACTCATAACATAGCATACCGTTTCTCACCATATTTACAATTATGTAACAAACAGTCAACGTAAGAAGAGCTTAGGGCATGCCATCTTTAACAATGCACTAATGATGCATGAACATTACGGTTAGCACAAATCATATTATAGCCTATAGCCTACTGTGCGTATAGTTCATTCATAAAGTAACGTTATGCATTTAGTGGACGTCTTTATTCAAAGCCACTCACAAAACAAGAAATAACATTTAAACTATATCATAACTAAACACAAACTGGCCCTACGCTACATACCTTATTAGGATTGCAAGCTAAAAAATACATTGAATAAAAGTTAGCTGTGTACAACGGGCTAACGCTAGCGTTCAATGACTTATGTGTTGATATCAGCATTTCAACTAACATGGTCATTTGATGGTTATTTAAGGTTACTTCGACAGACATAATGCTACTTGTTTCAGACCTCTGTTTTAGCCTAAACTTGCCTTACCTGCAACATCAATGTTGACATGTGCATCTTCTTCACGGCAACTGTCGGCTACCTCGACTGGGTTACAGCTGGGTCTATCCCCCAAGATGTCATCCAATAACTCGTAGAACTGGAAAGTTATGCGGTTATTTCCACTTCTGTTGTTGTGATCTTTCACTTCTTTGTATTTTTAATTTTAAAGCTTTTATTTTGCGCTGACATTGCAGCCAGGTTCTCCTGTACCCCTGCTCAGCCATCTGCGGACGCAATGTCTTCAAAGACCGACTTGTTGCGGTACATGCCTCGAAGCTTTTTCTGTACCTCTTCGGCCCCCCACAGGTTGACCAGGCAGGTCACCTCCGCTGCCGACCACTGCCCCATACTGTCCTCTTCCATATTTGTCCATATATTATTCCCAAATTCAACTTGTTCTTATTCCTCTTGACTAGCCTACTTCTTCCTCTTTAGCCAGATCACCTTCGCGCCTTGCTGCATGCTAACGTCATTAACGAGCGTGCCAAATGATCCAAAACGTAAGACGTTGGGCACGCATAGCCCTAGAATATCAGATCTGTGTGTTTAGACTGCAGTCACATCCAGACAGATCGGATACCTATCAGATCTATGACCACATATGAAGCAGGCCTGGATCTGATCTGGACAAATCAGATTCCATGTGACTTTTTCGTGTTTACACTGTGGTCAAACACATCGGAATTGTGCCACATGGGAGCAAAAAATCGGATTTGAACTGCCAGTGTAAACGCAGCCTTAGAGGAGACAAACATTTGAGGAGACTAACATTAGAGGGTCACCAGTTAAGTTTATGCAATCTATGTAGGTTATTGACAACAAACTATGCTTCTATACTGCAATATGCACATAGCTTAGCAAGACTGACAGCTTTCACAACAATTTGATGAGTTGTGGTGGGTTGACAAAAAATACTCCTAAAATAACTCTAATACTCAGTCACCTAGGGTTAGTAATGGGACTGGGCCTAATACTCAGTCACGTAAGATTGGGGTAGAGTTAGGGTTAGGGTTAGTTGGGGTAGAGTGAACAATGAACATTTGTATATTATTTCCTTACAATCAATTAAAGACAATACTGAAGATCATTTGTATTAATTTTCAAGTTCAGTTGAAATAAGAGATAATGCTAGTAGCACACACATACACACACACACATTAGTAGTACATCCAGAGACGTTTAAGATGATATGAATAGCCTACTTATGCTTTGGATGTGCGTGTGTGTGTGTGTGTGTATGTGTGTGTGTGAGAGAGAGAGAGAGAGTGTGTGTGTTTGTGTGTGTGTGTGTGAGTGTGTTAATGTATACTTGTGTGTGGCTTTAGTGAGGTGTGCAAGCCAGGTGTTGTGTTCTTTCTCTCCTGTGTGTGTGTGTGTGTGTGTGTGTGTGTGTGTGTGTGTGTGTGTGTACTTGTATGCGGCTTTGGTGAGGTGTTCAAGCCAAGTGTTGCATTCTTCTCTCGTGTGTGTGTGTGTGCACCTGTGTGTGATCCTCTTTGTGTGTGTGTGTGTGTGTGTGTGTGTGTGCGCGTACCTGTGTGCAGCTTTAGTAAGGTGTGTGAGCCAGGTGTTGCGCTCTTTCTCTTGTGTGTGTGTGTGTGTGCGCGCGTACCTGTGTGCAGCTTTAGTAAGGTGTGTGAGCCAGGCGTTGCGTTCCTCTCGAGTGTGTGTGTGAATCTCGTACATCTCAGGTCCCGTGGGCGACTCCGTGATGAGAAACAATCCTTTGTCCTGATTGGCCACTTCTCTTACGATGAGCCTCTGCAGGGATACCACAGCAGCCTTCTGCTCCTGATACACACACACACACACACACACACACACACACACACGCACGCACCCACACTCACTTCTCTTACTATGAGCCTCTGCAGCGATACCACAGCAGCTTTCTGCTCCTGACACACACTCACACACATGTAGTTTAACTCGTCTAGACCAGGTACAATATGTAGTTTAACTCATCTAGACATAATTCTTTATGTAGTTTAACTCATCTGGACCAGCTGCAATATGGGGTTGAATTCATCTAGACCATCTGCAATATGTAGTTTAACTCATCTAAACCAGCTGCTTTATGTAGTGTAACTCATCTAGACCAGCTGCAATATGTAGTTTAACTCATCTATACCAGCTGCAATATGTAGTTTAACTCATCTAGACCAGCTGCTTTATGTAGTTTAACTCATCTAGACCAGCTGCTTTATGTAGTTTAACTTATCTAAACCAGCTGCTTTAGGTAGTTTGTTTGTGAGTGCAGTATTAGTCGTAGGAGTAGAAAAGCACTATATAAATGCAGCTCATTAGATATGTGTCACTGTGTGTGTGTGCAGCATTAGTCATATCAAAGCTTTTAATGCTAATGTGTGTGTGTGTGTGTGTGCAGTATTAGTCATACCAAATCTGCAAATACTAAAGTGTGTGTGTGTGTGTCGTATTAGTCATACCAAAGCTGCAAATGATAACTTTTGTTCCTTCTCCTGGAGAAACACCAAGATGTCATCAAGTAGAACAGCCACACACTCTACACAGAGAAAGAGAGAAAGAGAGGTTAGAGAGAGAGATAGATAGTGAGAGAGAAGGCAGAGAGAGAGAGAGAGAGAGAGAGATAGATACACAGAGAGAAGAAAGAGATGTGGGGGTAGAGAAGCTACTTTAATTTGAGGTAGTGCTGCTAATATTAAAAATTTACCCTACTGACCTGTAGTATCTAGTGTTAAAAAAACACCTGCTTTACATAAGGGGCAAATATTTAATTGGCTTGCTTGACACTCGAACCAAAATTGTTCTATAGTCCCTTTGCATCAATTTAGAAGTGAAAACAATTAGTGCTGTCAGTTTAACGCATTAATAACGGCGTTAACGCAAACCCATTTTAACGCCGTAAATTTTTTTAACGCGCGATTAACGCATTTGACCCGCCATTATCAATGGAATGTGAAAAAAAATATCTCCAACATTCCAACACCTCCCGACGTTTCAGTATGTCCTGTGTTTGTATTAGGCTTGGAGTAGGCCTACTGCTTAGCCTAGGACCTAGGCTACTCATGCCTACAGTAGCCTACACACGCACTGCACACACGGCACGGGTGTCTGCACTCTGCTCTGCTGCTCCGATGTCAGTGAAAACAAATATTTTACCGACACAATCGTTGACGTTCACTCGCATGTTCGCATATTTAGGTTGTTAATTAGCTAGAGGATTGATGTCACTTAGAAATCCCTTCTCTTGAACTGAATACCCCGCAAATAGGCTAATATCAGTTTCAAAATTGCAGCGCGAGTGAGAGAGGTGAAACAGGTCGGAGCGCAACTGAGAGAGAGAATGTTTGTGAGCGTTATTTGATGTCAGTGAAAACAAAATATTTTACCAACACAATCGTTGACGCATATAGCCTACCTGATTCTGAACATATGACCTTGTCACTAAAATGAGAGCTTCTTGCAGGGCAATTGCCAATATGGCAAAATGCATTTTAAAGGTATGCTCATGCAATGTAGGTTTACTCATGTAATATAGGTTAGTATGACTTAAAGGGCCACCATCCAGTTTTTTTTTTTTTTTTTTTGTAAACTTGTGAACTAGCAACATAAAAGACATCAACATCTCTCTGGCAGTACTTGAACATTTTATTTTATTTTTTTATTTTACCTTTATTTAACCAGGGAAAAAATCACATTGAGATGGCCAAGGCAGCAGCACACATTACATTAACACAGACAGGACACAGACAAAACAGAAAGGGTTAAACTGAATGTAAGGATAAAATATGCAATGAACTTGATAAACATAAAACAAGAATAGAAATTAAAAGCAAGTGCAGACAGATTTGAAAGTGTCATTAAGATATAATTTAAACTCAACTACAGTCATAAAAACAACAAGTTCGAGAGATTTCTGTAGCTCATTCCATGCAGTTGAGGCACAATAAATAAAAGCAGTTTTACCAAATTCTGTTTTCATCATGGGGACATTTAAAGCAATGTATCTACTTGAGCGTAGATTGTACCCTTGATCGCTAAAAGAGAAAAGTAGAATCAAGAGATTGTAAAAGTGTTTTAGTTGTGTTTCTATAAAAAAATGTCCCCATAATCCAAAACAGGCAAAAATGTAGCTTCTACCAACTTTCTTCTAGCAGACTGAGAGAAACAAGCACTATTTCGATAATAAAACCCCAGCTTTAGTCTTAGCTTAGAAAGCAGTTGTTTTACAGGAAGTTTAAAGGACAAGTCTTCCTCTAACACAAAGCCTAAATACTTGTAGGAGGAAACTAGCTCAATGGAACTACCCTGCAAGGTGAAGAGAGGTGGAGCAGAAGGGATACTCCTTCGGTTCCTTGAATAGATCATATATTTTGTTTTCTTATCATTTAATACCAATTTTAAAGATAAAAGGCTGTGCTGGACTCTTTCAAATGCTTCTTGCAACTTTAACATGCACCTGTCCATGGAAGGTGCAGAACAATATATAACAGTATCGTCTGCATACAAGTGAATATCAAGCAAACATCATTTTTTCACCTTACAAACATTGCTAAGGTTAGGAAGTTCCTGTCCTTTGAGGATGCTATAAAACTTATACATGCATTTGTTACCTCCAGATTCGACTACTGCAATGCTCTGTTCTCAGGGTGCAGTAACACCTGCATTAAAAGTCTACAGCTAATCCAAAATGCAGCAGCTAGAACACTCACTAGAACTAAGAAATATGAACATATTTCTCCCATTCTAGCATCTCTACACTGGCTTCCTGTCAAAAGTCGAATTGACTTCAAAATCCTTCTCATGACGTATAAGGCACTTAATGGCTTAGCTCCTGCGTATATTACAGATTTACTTGTTCCATACCATCCAGCATGACCTCTGAGATCTCAAAATGCTGGCCTCCTTGAAAAAGTGACCATATCTAAAACTACAATTGGGGGAAGAGCTTTTGCCTATTGAGCACCTCTTCTAAGGAATTCTATTCCTCCATACATTCGCGAAGCAGACACTCTCAATACCTTTAAGTCTAGACTTACAACCTTCCTTTTTGACTTTTCCTATAATTAGGAGTGGGCCATGGCATATCACCACTCCTGTTGGGCTTTCCTGGGAGGGCTACCTCTGCTGTTTTTCCAAGGCGGCCACCGACCACCCCCTTCTGGGTTGGTGAGATGCCATGAACCATACCTTAGTTATGCTGCGATAGCCTAGTGCTGCCACCTTCTGCACACTTGCCATCCTGTACAACCCTCTTTCTCCTCTCTCTCTCTCCCTCTCCTCACTCTAGCTAGATTGTATGACACATATCATGAAGTGATATCCTCCTAGATTGGCCTAATCCTCTTGTTTCTGTTTCTTTTTGTTTCTCTTGCCTCTGCCCCGACGCACTGGCTGAGTGATGAACCTCCCGTACCTCCCTGCCACCAACCCTACCCCACTATGGATGCTGACCAACCTCCCCGGAGCCACACACCAGGACCATCCTCCCCTTTTCTCTGAGGCCCGTGATGGAACTGGCCTGATGGCCCCCTGATGACCACTACTTAGATGGCGACCAACACCCAATGAACTCTCATCCCACACCAATTACTGATTAATCCCACACTCCAACTACTGACTCCATCCCTTGGCCCTGACTGTCACACAAACTATGTGTATATCATCTCTGACTACATTCAGTATTCATACTGTTTTGTGTTAACCATGGTCAATCTATGCATCAGACTTTACGGATACTTTATTAGGCCCCCGGCAGGTAGGCTGTAAGTCCATGAGGCGTGGATCTGCCCAAGGTTTCTTCCTACATAACAAATTATTTACAAAGCGAGGGAGTTTTTCCTTGCCCCTGATTCTCATGGATGCTTCCTGTACTGTCTGTAATGTGCCGCGAGACAATGTACTGTATTTGTGCGATCTACAAATAAAATTGAATTGAATAGAATTGAATATCTGCATCTGAAAGGTTATCACCAAGATTATTAATATATAATGTAAATAGCAGAGGGCCCAAAATGGACCCCTGCGGCAATCCAGTGTCAATATTTAGCTTATCAGAAAGGGAGCCTTTAATTTGCACCCTCTGGGTCCTCCCCTTTAAGTAGTTAGAGACCCAACCTAATGTTAAATCAGAAAGACCGATACTGCATAGACGTGATAGAAGAATGCTATGATTGACAGTGTCAAAGGCTTTAGTCAAATCTATAAACACTGCAGCACAAGATTTTCCACTATCTAACACACAGGTAACATCATGTAAAACTTTCATAGTGGCAGTGGCTGTACTATGGTTCTTTCTAAAACCAGACTGAAACTTAGAAAGAATACACTTTCTGACCAAAAAATCCTTTAGTTGTTCACTGAGAATAGTTTCAAGAACTTTGGCAATTATTGACAGCTTAGATATTGGTCTATAATTATCCAAGATGGTTGGATCACCACCTTTAAGCAGGGGTACAACTAACGCAGATTTCCAGTCATCTAGAACAATATTCTGATCTAAGGATGAATTGAAAATATAAGACAGCGGTCCAGCAATTATCTCAGCTGCTAACTTTAAGAAATAAGGCTCAATTTCATCAGGCCCTGCAGACTTCTTAGAATCCAGATTTTTTAGGGCCTTTAGAACCTCGTTTCTTGTGATGGCAGAGAAGCTAAAAGTAGGCCCATTTCTTCTCAAAGGAGGAGGTGGATTTGTGGTGTCACTCACAGAAGATTCATTAAAATTGATCCTGATGAAATAAAATGCTTATTAAAGCTATTTGTAATTTCAAGCATATTTGTAATACGCTGATCATTCAATAGAATGTGATCAGGAAAATCATTACAAGCCATTAAGGGAGAAAGAGATTTTATGGTTTTCCAAAATTTGATTGGATTATTTATATTTTGTGAAGTTTCATTTAGATAATATTCGGATTTTGTTCTGTGTATCAATGCTGTGCATTTGTTTCTCAAAGCTCTAAAAGCTAACCAATCTCTGTCAGAATCCGACTTTCTGGCTATGGCCCAAGCCAAGTTTCTTTCATGAATTACTTACTTACTTACTGCCCATTTTGCCTCCTGGCAAGTAGGGCAGCAACAAAGGTTCTCCACTCTGGTCTGTTCTGTGCTTTTTTCTGGATACAATCCCATGTGAGGCTCATAGATTTCATTTCTTCCTCAACTGTGCGCCTCCATGTGTTCTTAGGTCGTCCTCTCCTTCTTCTTCCTTCAGGTGTCCATCGTAGGGCTACTCTTGGGATGCTGTCTTGCTCTCTCCTCAAAACATGTCCTATCCAGTTCCAGCGCCGCTTTACTATTATGGTCTCCAAGCTGTCTTGCTGGCACCTAGTAAGCAGCTCTTTGTTGGGGATCTTATTGGGCCAGAAAATCCGACATATCCCTCCAGACTTCTTGTGTGGAACACTGACAGTTTGCTCAAGTCACTTGCTGTCATTCTCCAGCATTCTGCTCCATACAAGAGGGTAGATAGCACGCAGCTCTGGTAAATTTTAAGTTTTGTCTTGGTTCTATATTGCTGGGACTTCCATATGTTGTTCAATATTCTAAATGCATTAGTGGCTTTATTGATTCGGCTTCTTATGTCCTTGTGTGCACCCCCATCAGATGTTATGGTGCTGCCAAGATAGGTGAATTCTTTTGTTGTCGCAAGAGCTTCCCCATGAACAAGGATCGGATGTGGGTCTGGCATGTTTAATGTCATCGGTTGTTTATTGTCAGGCCAACTTGCCGTGCATAGTAGTTGAGTTGTGATGTTTTCTCTTGCATATGTTGGTGGGTGTGTGATAGTAGTGCTATATCATCAGCAAAATCCAGGTCTTCCAATGTTGAGAAGAGGGTCCATCTAATACCCCTGTTTTTTTCTTCTGTTGTGTGACGCATCACCCAGTCTATGACGACGTTGAAGAGCAATGCAGACATCACACATCCTTGTCTGACTCCTGTCTTTACATGGAAGGACAAGCTACTATTTCCTACTCTGCATTTGAAGTTGTTATAGAAGGTGTTGATGAGGTCAACCATGCGTTGTGGAATACCATACATCCTTAGGATGTTCCATAGGCCTTCTCGGTGTATGCTGTCGAAGGCCTTTTCAAAATCAACAAAATTAATGTACAGTTGCCTCTGCCACTCTGTGCATTGCTCTATAATATTCCTCAGTGCAAATATTTGGTCAATGCATCCTCTTCCCTTACGGAAACCTGCCTGCTCTTCCCTAAGCTTGTCATCCACGGCCTCTGTAAGACGTTGCAAAATGATTTTGGTCATGATTTTACTTGGTATTGATAAAAGTGTGATTCCACGCCAGTTATTGCAATCTCTCAAGTTGCCCTTTTTCGGTATCTTCATGATAACTCCTTCTAGCCAGTCGTCAGGGATTTCTTTTTTCTTCCAGATGTTTATGAAAAGTGGCTGCAGTATTTGTGGCAAAAGCTGGGTCTGTTTTGAAGAGCTCTGCATTCAAGTTATCTTGTCCTGGTGCTTTTCCGTTTTTTAAGAATTTAATGGCTGAGACTATTTCATCTTTGGATGGTGGTTCAGTGTCAATTTCTAGGTCATTTTCTGCATGGTGTATTTCTGGTTCTATTATGGGTGATGGTCTGTTAAGAACTTCCTTAAAGTGTTCTGCCCAGCGTGCTTCTTGTTGCGACTCAGTAGTCAGTAGTTGTCCCTTTTTGTCCAGTATTGGCGTCTCTGTTGTTCGTCTGTGCTTTCCACTCACTATTTTGGTGATTTTATATACTTTCCCTTGCTCTCCTTTCAGTGCTGCTTCTTCTGCTTGGTTGGCAAGATCTTCTAAGTATGCCTGTTTGTCAGCTCTGGCTTTTCTTCGCACAGTTTTGTTGGACTCTTGATATTGTTTCTTGTATTTTTTCCTTTAGCCGCTCTGACTTTGAGTCGTTTATCTGCTTCTTTAAGGCCCTTCTATGGCCTCGTTCAGATTGGCATCCCAAATCCGATTTTTTCATATCCAGATTGTATCTAGAATTGATTTTGGGTGGTCTGAACAGCAGAAAACCACATGAATTCCGATTTTTCCAAATCTGTTACGCCCTACATACCCATGTGGTGTCAATTGCGATTCATATCGGATATGCTGCGATCTGAACAGCTTTTCCACATGGGATAAGATTTCACCATGTCACTTGCGTCATTTGTCACGTGACACAAACATCAACACATGGAATGCAGATGGACGGAAGTGAGAGATCAATGTTAATTCTCCTTTTAAAAAACACTATCGTTTGCTATAACAACGTGTCAGTGCGCGTTATGGATTTGCCGCAAGTTGGAGTTTACCTCGCGTGTGGAAAGCAAGGTTTACCTCGCGTGTGGAAAGCAACGTCAGTGAAAGTTTTCAACCACGCATCAGAAAGGCAACTAACAGCTGTGCTGGACTGCATTGATGCACTGAAATAAAGATGAGTAACGCTTTTCTTCCATCTCTGATAGGCCTACTTCCTTGTTACTTGTAGCTGTGTGCTACGGCCCCACTTAACCATCTGAGAGAGAAACAACCAACATTCTGCCCTCCGCGGTTTTGTTTATTATTTGTGGGCATGATGCGTTAGGGTACCATAGTAACCCACGTGGATATGGTAGGTGATTAGCGGACATGGAGATCCGATATGGCAAGCAGTATGAAAGCGGTCGATAGAGAGATAAGATGTTGATCCGATAGGCAAAAAAAACAGATTTGGAGTGCAGTCTGAACATAGCCTATGTTCTATAGCTTTCCAGGTGTCCTCGCTGATCCAATCCGTTTTTTCTTTATTTTTGTAACCAAGGCAAGCTTCGCTGGTCTTCAGATAGGCTGCTTTTGTCTGCTCCCACATATTGTTGGTATTTCCTGTTTTTGTGTCTTGGTCAAACATATCTGTTAATGCCTCAAATCTGTTTTTTAGTTGAAGTACGAATTGCCCTCTGACCTTGGCGTCCCGTAACTTTCCAACATCCAATTGTTTTCTGCTTGTCTTTTTGCTCCCAGTTTTCCTTAGCTTTACTCTCAGTGTAGCTGTGACTAAGTGATGGTCGCTACCAATGTCAGCCCCTCGTTTGACCTTGACATCCAGTAATGAGCGTCTCCAGGTCCAATTTATCATGAGATGATCTATTTTCATAAATAAATTCAGATAATTCATTTGAAAACCAAGGATTATCACGCCCTTTTACTCTGTTACTCTGGTTTTCTTTTATTTTAAATTGGTATTCACCCCCACCAATGAATGCTGATAACAGCATTAAAATGAAAATAAATAAATAGGGATAAATGGGACAAAAAGAAATTGAGGGACATTTAGAATAGAAAGAAATTTGCGATTAATCGCGATTAATTATGAGTTAACTACGGCAAAAATGCGATACGCGATTAAATATTTTAATCGCTTGACAGCACTAAAAACACTTTTGCATCAACTTGAAATGACGGCATCCTTCGGCGCCTCACTATTTATCATGGCTATCTACTAGGGCTGGGCGATAAAACGATAGCGATATGAATCGCGATAGACACGTACTCGATAGCAATAGAAAATGCGCTCGATAGAACTTTCGATAGAATTTTTTTCCCCCCGGGCGGATTCTAGCTCCGTTCTGTCCGCATTTACAACAGGAGCGCTGCGCTCATTGGCTGCGCTCTAACAGAAAGGGCACGCACTGACTGACTGTTTACTAGTTAGCTGCTGCAACTCAAGCTTTGTTTTTCATGTAGCCTGAAACTAGTCAAAGATACTTTCAGCTGATTCATGTTCTGATTTAGTAATGCAGGGCAAGCGTATTAATAACTGAGTAATTTGTTTGAAAAGTCAGAAAGGCCTGATGAACAACACTGTTCACTGTTGAACTTGTAAAGTACGACAGCTGACAGCTTACGGTGCACATGACATTACTGGCTGCAGGGACAGATTTTAACGATGTTAGCGCACAACGCTAGCAAGGTAAACATACAACAGACAAAGCTCAAACTACCTAGTATGGTCAGCAACCTACTGAACACATTAAAGCTGAATGATTTTGCAATCTTACCTTAATCAAACTCACTGAAGTAATCCATGTTA
>JAODXP020006711.1:10000-42500 GCA_027497455.2 Sardinella longiceps | reverse complement strand
AATCTTTATTTAAAAACATGAGCAGCTCACAGAGTGGTTAGTGGTGTCTGTTGATGTTCCAAAACAATTATCGTAGCAAAATACAGTTCCTATCCAGTTTGATTTGCCTTTTAGTTTTGCTATTTGGCATAACTACGCCCCAAAAAAATCAGATTGTTCAAAATCCACGTAAAACTGTATTTCTCTATGATAACTGTTTTGAAACTGTTGCACTCAGGCGCCCCATGATGGATCTGGCCTGCTGGCCTCCCTGATGACCACTAACACTGACAATGCACTGTATTTGAGCTCCCTGATGACCACTAACACTGACAATGCACTGTATTTGAGCTCCCTGATGACCACTAACACTGACAATGCACTGTACTTGAGCGCTCTACAAATACACTAACACTGACAATGCACTGTATTTGAGCGCTCTACAAATACAATTGAATTGAGTTGAACTGAAACATCAAAGGACACCACTAACCACCTGGCGAGCAGGACATGTTGCTTGAGTTACTGGCATCAGTGCACACACACTCACTCACACACACACACACACTCACTCACACACACACACACACACACACCTGGTCTGATAGGACATCTCCGATACGCTGTATCAGGAAGTTGCGTGGGTTACTGGCATCAGCAGAGTCACGCTGTCGTGTTTCCATAGCAACAAGGAAGTTCTGATGCAGGGGGAGGAGCTTATCCACACAAGGCAGAATTTGACCAATCACGTTGCTGCTCAGCTGACACTCATCCTGCAGACCCCGCCTTAAACTGTCAGTCATCAGCGTCAGAGTTTGGACATACTGGTGCTCTGTTAACATCAACTCTACACACACACACACACATACACACACACGCACACACACATACACACACACACACATATATATCAGTCATCAGCATCAGAGTTTGGACATACTGGTGCTCTGTTAACATCAACTCTACACACACACACACACACACGCATACACACACACACACACACACATATATATCAGTCATCAGCATCAGAGTCTGGACATACTAGTGCTCTGTTAACATCAACTCACTCACACTCACACACACTTTCTGTGCCTGCTCAATTGTTCACTATCTCATTTAAATGTGCGTAGGCTTTCGCCAGCATTTGTGTCTGTGCTGCGTTATAGACATCGTAAGCAATAAGCTTTAAAAACTGTCATCCACGAGATATTTAATATTACGTTATCTACGTTATAGGCGTCGTACAGTAAAAATGGGAAAGATTGTCATCCACGAGATGTTGAAGAAAAGGGGTTGTAGTCATTCATTTTGAACAAATTTTGCTGAATAAGGGAGAGGAAAGCCCACTGAACCAAAGATTCTTATTCAATCCCTTTATCTTATCTTTATTGTCAAATAAATATTCTTTATTATCGTAACCTGCTATTGTTATTTCCTGTGCAACACGTGAACATGGTGATGTCAGATAAGTTCTAATGTGTTAAGGTATTAACATGTATAGCTACACAGTAAGCTACAGACAGCACAGCAGAAATAATTGTTCTCCAACCCCCCCCCCCCCATCGCATAACACTAACTAGGCTTCTATCTTTGCAACTAAGCATGTACACATTTTGTCCAATGTTGGAATATCTTTATTTGATACCAGTTGGCATGCTAACATTAGCTAGCGTCCTAATGTTAGGTAGCGTGGTAACGTTAGTAGGGGGAAGGGGCGAGGAAGGGATGGTCGGGGAGTAGCTGTGCTGTGAGGGAGGAGTGAGGGCAATCCCAGCGTTATGGACGCGACATTTTCATGCATTATTGATGAACAAAATGCCACATAACCTCCGCAAACCAAGCAGTATTTCCAATTTTGTTCATATTCTTATGCAAACTCCATGGCTGAATATAGGCAAACACAAGAAATTAATATCATGATTAACATCATAAGAATATGAGCCTCAATTTGCGTTATGGACGTGATGAAAAACGGACAAACTTTTATGGGAGAGTAGTTTTTCCTGTGAAGTGTTTCTGGAGAAATGTAAATGTTACTACATTCATGCCAAACAGGACACCTCAGTAAACACAGAGAAAGACTTAACCTTCCAAAACATTACAAAACAATTGTGAATGGTGGATTTTAACCTGTAACGACAGAAATATTAATATATAGTTCAATAGAAAATAACTGATAGCATTGCAGCTTTGTGTGTGTTATCACCCACTTATGCCCTTTATAAGCCCTTCCATAGACTTGCATTATGGCTGAATAGGGTAAAAAATTTAACAAACAGATATCCTTTCGAAACTTGTTCAGTTGAATATTTATATCGAGACAATACTTTTTTTGTATTGGAAGTTTTCTGAAATAATTTGTATGTCCATGTAAATGAGACTTGAATTTTTAAGGTGAGTTTTACTTTTTCGTGGAATGTGTGTGTGTATGTGTGTGTATGTGGATTTTGCATACTTGAGTTGGGCTTAACGCCAATTTACCGTAGATAATTTCCTGTCTCTTGATGGTTTTCCGATCCAAATTCCTGTAGAATTCCGCCTCCACAGCCTCAGTCCAGGTCTCCGCTCCGTATGGGAAAACTGGAACTATAGCAAACACACACACCACACGCACGCACGCACGCACGCACACACACACACAGTTTCAGTCCAGGTCTCCGCTCTGTATGGGAATACTGGAGCTATGGCAAACACACACACCGCCGCACGCACGCACGCACACACACACACAGTTTCAGTCCAGGTCTACGCTACGTATGGGAATACTGGAGCTATGGTACACACACACACACACACACACACACAGCATCAGTCCAGGTCTCCATTCCAACACATACCGATGTTTCAGTTTGTCCCGTGTTTGTATGCTATTATTTTAAGTTGGCCTACTGCAAACTCACTCAGTCTTCTCCAGTCCTGTGCGCACTCACACACACACACACACACACACACACACACACACACACACACACACACACGGGTGCTCTGCTGTGTGTCTTCCAATGTTACTGAAAATACATATTTTACAGACGCACGCACACACACACACACACACACGTTCTCTTCTGATGTCAGTGAAAAAATAAATATTTTACAGACGCAATCGTTGACATTAACTGCCATGTTCGATATTTAGCTTGTTCACTAGCTAGAAGATTAAACTTGTCATTTAGAAATCTCTTATCTCAACATGAATACCCTGTGAGTGATAAGTTTCAAAATGGCTGCAGAATTAAAAGTGGGTTAGGGTTAGGGTTAGGGTTAGGCAGTGACGGGACAGGCAGTGTGAGTGTGTGTGTGTGAGTGTGTGTGTGTGTGTGTGAGTCTGTAATATATGTATTTTCAGTGACGGGACAGGCAGTGTGAGTGTGTGTGTGTGTGTGTGTGTGTGTGTGTGTGTGTGTGTGTGTGTGAGTCTGTAATATATGTATTTTCAGTGACGGGACAGTCAGTGCAAGTGAGGGAGGTGACAAAAGTGGAAGCCAGAGAGAGAGAATGTTTGTGAGCGTCATTATGGCTTTACACAGACGCATACCTCTGTATGACCTGTCTCTCTCTCTTGTGTGTGTGTGTGTGTGTGTGTGTGTGTGTGTGACTGTGACGTATGACCTGTCTCTCTCTCATCATCAAATCACTTCATCATTAAAATGAGAGCTTCTTGCAGGGCAAATAGCAATGTGGTAAAAGTTATTATCACCCCAAGGTAAGTATGCTCATGCATTGTAGGTTTACTCTATGTAGACCATAATGCCATATCTCCAGTGCTTTAATAGCCTATTTCTTTCAAATATAGGCCGAGTGTAATTTAAAGGGACACCATGCAGTTTATTGATTGTAAACCTGTGAACTAGGTACATTAAAAACATACAGACATCTTTCTGGCACTACTCAATGATGTTCATTATTTCTGATAGCAAAAACAGCATCAATATAACTGTAACTAGGTTTTCCTTTATTTGGAGCTCGTTTTCACCCCCACCCATTCATGTTAATAACAGCATTAAAATGGCAATCAATCAACCAATAAATAAATAAATAAACAAAATGGGACAAAAAGAAATCAAGGGAGATTTAGAATAGAAATTGTGATTAATCATGATTAATTATGAGTTAACTATGGCATTAATGCAATTAATCGTGATTAATTGTTTTAACCATTTGACAGCACTAATTTTCATAAAAATACATTCAGGTTCAAACAGCACTCGAATTAACCAATAAAGAGGGAGGGAGGAACTGACCGTCACAAGGTGAATGTGAGTGTGTGTGTGTGAGATGAACTGACCATCACAAGGGGACTTGCTGGTTGGTTGAGGAGTATTAGACATGATGACCACAGAGGCACAGCCCTCACTGTTACTTCTCTTTCTGTATCTCACACACACACACACACACACACACACAGCATTATTAGACATGATGACCACAGAGGCACAGCCCTCACTGTTGCTTCTCTTTCTGTATCACACACACACACACACACACACACACACACACACACACATACACACACACACACACACACACAGCATTATTAGACGTGATGACCACAGACACACAGCCTTCACTGATGCTTTGTTTTCTGTGAGGGGATCACACACACACACACACACACACACACACACACACACACACACACACACACTCATTACCTCTGTGGATTGGCTGTTGAATCTGAAGTAGAGTGTTCACCTTCTGGGAGTGGAAAACAGGAGTCTGTGAGAGAGAGAGGGAAAGAGAGAGAGAAAAAATATTGAGAGAGAGAGAGAATGTGGAGGGAGAGAGAGAGAATATGGAGAGAGAGAGAGAGAATATGGAGAGAGAGAGAAATGTGTACAGAAAGAGAGAGAATGTGAGAGAGAGAAAATGTGGAGAGAGAGAGAATGTGGAGAGAGCGCGAGAGAGAGAGAATATGGAGAGAGAGAAAAAATGTGTACAGAAAGAGAGAGAATTTGGAGAGAGAGAGAGAGATATGGAGAGAGAGAAAATGTGGAGAGAAAATGTGTACAGAAAGAGAGAGAATGTGGACTTTACACAGATATCTGTCACTAAATATATTCATACTTGCATGCTTTAATATATTCATACTTGCATACTTTACACAGATATCTGTCACTAAATATATTCATACTTGCATACTTTACCACAGATATCTGTCACTAAATATATGCATACTTGCATACTTTAATATATTCATACTTGCATACTTTACACAGATATCTGTCACTAAATATATTCATACTTGCATACTTTAATATATTCATACTTGCATACTTTACCAGATATCTGTCACTAAATATATTCATACTTGCATACTTTACCACAGATATCCGTCACTAAATATATGCATACTTGCATACTTTAATATATTCATACTTGCATACTTTACACAGATATCTGTCACTAAATATATTCATACTTGCATACTTTACACAGATATCTGTCACTAAATATATTCATACTTGCATACTTTACCAAACTTATCTCTGTCACTAAATATATTCATACTTTAATATATTCATACTTGCATAATTTACCAAAGATATCTCTGTCACTAAATATATTCATACTTGCATACTTTACACAGATATCTCTGTCACTAAATATATTCATACTTGCATACTTTAACTCATTGACTGCCAATGACGTCTTTAGACGTCAACTGAAATACTGCCGTTCACTGCCAATGACGTCTTTAGACGTCAACTGCGTTTTTTAATGGGGAGGGCTGCAGAAAGACCTAGGGAACCTTGTCTGTAAATATCAGAATTCTCCGTCGAAAATTGTTGTTCCAAATTGATCCTGAGGGTGGCAGTGTGTCACTTTGGATGTGAGATGAGCATAGATTCATAGGTATGGCCAAGGGAGAAGTAGAGAAAGCTAATGACATGGCTAAATATGCCGCTAGCAAAGTGCAGACGTAAATCGGAGAAATTTAGGCAGTTCGCACTCGATCAGAGTATGTGCCACTGCCATAGTAGTTCGAGTAGTGTTCCGATCGTGGGAGATGAAGGAGATCAACCTTGGGCAAACGGAAATAGCAGTTGTGACTTGTTTCAGTGCCCAGCTAGCTCACAGTTCCGGGTCAGGTAAGAATTTGCGAGCCAGTTGTTGATCACTGAGTTTTCGCTGTCACAGCCTGTAAATAGCATATATTTACCTTGTTACAACAATGACTATTTTATTACCAAAAGCCCCCTGTTACTGTTGTTTTTGTGGTCTTATCAAAGGAAGACATTTTCCCGATGTTTGACGTGCTAATAGACCGAAAAAAAAACGCGCATCCAAGACACTAACGTTGTCAAACAAAACGCTAATTTTCTCCCTTTTTTGATAAAAAACGGGTGTGTTTGGAGAAAGTAGCTTATGTTCGCCTGCTGATTTCTAAGCAATGGAAAGGGGTAGAAACAAACTTTTTTTTCTGGTGAAAGAAGAGAGTCTGCTCTTTCTTGTGGTAGTTTCATTGTTTATGTAGTCGTAACACATAATATTCTGTGGCTCTTTAAAAAACAGTCAAAATTCCCCAAAACCTCTGGCAGTATGGAACTCTCTCTATTCTGAAAACGGCTGGCAGTCAATGAGTTAATATATTCATATTTGCATACTTTACCACAGATATCTGTCACTAAATATATTCATACTTGCATACTTTAATATATTCATACTTGCATACTTTACCAAAGATATCTGTCACTAAATATATTCATACTTGCATACTTTAACACAGATATCTGTCACTAAAGATATCACTAGTGTTGTTCCTTAACAGGAACATTAGGGTTGTTACAGGTTACAAGTGTAACACACAAATTATTATCTTTGTCCATGATTTATATTGACCTATTGATTTATACAGCCCCAAAATCCATTCAGTAACAGAATCTATATTTGTTTGACTACAACAGTCTACAAATGTATGCATTCTGTTAAACGTTTTCTGACTGAGCTTTCTCTTAACGAGGTGTTAATTAAGCATTTTCTGACTGGGCTTTCCCTTAACGAGGTGTTAATTAAGCATTTTCTGACTGAGCTTTCTCTTAATGGGGTGTTCCAGGGTTAGACTTGGGTGGTCATGCCACTTACTGGGGATGCTAATGGGGGTGTCACAGGTTGTCACAGCTTCTTGTTTGGATATCTGAGAATAAAATGAAGAACAGCAGTGAGCATTTAATTCCTCAATCTAACGGCTCCCACTTCTCCATCTAGTTTGACTTTCAGGTGTCTGAACAGCAGAAATCCACATGGAATGCCCTGACTGTTCTACCCCTACCTTCTGTTCTACCTCAACCTTCTCTCTTTCATGTGTTCTAAGTTCTGATTAGAGGAAAGGTTCTAAACCCACCTTCCGTTTCCTCATGTGTTCTGTCTTCTAAACTCATATGTTCTCTGTTCTAAACTCTTGTATTCTCTGTTCTAAACCCACCTTCCGTTTCCTCATGTGTTCCGATAGAAGACTGAGGGTTCTGTGTTCTAAACCCACCTTCCGTTTCCTCATGTGTTCCGATAGAAGACTGAGGGTTCTGTGTTCTAAACCCACCTTCCGTTTCCTCATGTGTTCCGATAGAAGACTGAGAGTTCTGTGTTCTAAACCCACCTTCCGTTTCCTCATGTGTTCCGATAGAAGACTGAGGGTTCTGTGTTCTAAACCCACCTTCCGTTTCCTCATGTGTTCCGATAGAAGACTGAGGGTCCGATAGAAGACTGAGAGTTCTGTGTTCTAAACCCACCTTCCGTTTCCTCATGTGTTCCGATAGAAGACTGAGGGTTCTGTGTTCTAAACCCACCTTCCGTTTCCTCATGTGTTCCGATAAAAGACTGAGGGTTCTGTGTTCTAAACCCACCTTCCGTTTCCTCATGTGTTCCGATAGAAGACTGAGAGTTCTGTGTTCTAAACCCACCTTCCGTTTCCTCATGTGTTCCGATAGAAGACTGAGGGTTCTGTGTTCTAAACCCACCTTCCGTTTCCTCATGTGTTCCGATAGAAGACTGAGGGTTCTGTTCAGGTGCTTCTCCTCAGACTTCCCTGGAGCAGTCGCAAGATGGCCGACTTTGTCCGTTCCAATCTTGTCTTCCGACTTCTTTGAACAAACAGCTGAGGGAAAATCTTGATGAGATAACCCGACATCATCTTCCAACTTTCCTTCTAGACAAACCACATTCTCTCCTCTTTCCACAACTTCACCCAAACTCACTGCTGCCTCTAGTGGAGAGGATGAACTCACTGCTGCCTCTGCTGGAGAGGATGAACTCACTGCTGCCTCTGCTGGAGAGGAGGTGAAGTTTACTTCCCCCCTGGTGCTGATGCTGGTGCCTATGTGGCTGCTCATTGAGACACGACCTCCTAGGACAGTGGAATTAGGGTCAGGGTCACGACCTCCTAGGGCAGTGGAATTAGGGTCAGGGTCACAACCTCCTAGGACAATGGAATTAGGGTCAGGTTTAGGGTTAGGCGAGGCCTGTGGAGACGCATCATCAGGGTTGGGGTGATAGTGAGGGTCAGGTTTAGGGTCAGAGTGAGGGTGAGGGTCATGATTAGGGTTGGGCGGGGCCTGTGGAGATGCATCATCACAGGTGGAGTCTGACGAGACGCCTTCATCATCCTCATCATCCTCACTCTGCACATCAGCATCAGAGCTGCAAATATTCAGCAACAACGACGACATAAACAACATATAGAACATTATCACCATCAGAACTGCAATAAACAACAACATATAGAACATTATCACCATCAGAACAGCAATAAACAACATATAGAACATTATCACCATCAGAACAACAACATAAACAACAACATATAGAACATTATCACCATCAGAACTGCAATAAACAACAACATATAGAACATTATCACCATCAGAACAACAACATAAACAACATATAGAACATTATCACCATCAGAACAACAACATAAACAACATATAGAACATTATCACCATCAGAACAACAACATAAACAACATATAGAACATTATCACCATCAGCACAACAACATAAACAACATATAGAACATTATAACCATCAGAACTGCAATAAACAACAATATATAGAACATCACCATCTTTATACCCGCTACGCGTCTACGCCCTACAAGAATGAAGCTGATTTAGTCCTGATAGATATCTCGGAATTTTCATTCGAAAGCAGAAGTAAACTTGATTCTCCATTCAACATCCCCCCTTCTTATATCCTCATGCGTTTTCTGTTGCAGGCTAATAAATTGTGGTTAATCTTTCTGGACTTCATAATGATTTTCCGATTGCAATAATTAATGTTGTTTACTTTGTTATTATGCTGGAAAAATGACTGCATTTCCTATTACGTTGTGTGCTCATTGTCGCAATAGAGTAGGGAATTCCCCGCTGTCCTGCTCATTGTCGCAATAGAGTAGGGAATTCCCCGGTGTCCTGGCTAAAGTCCCAATAGAGTAGGGAATTCCCCGGTGTCCTGCTCATTGTCGCAATAGAGTAGGGAATTCCCCGGTGTCCTGGCTAAAGTCCCAATAGAGTAGGGAATTCCCCGCTGTCCTGCTCATTGTCGCAATAGAGTAGGGAATTCCCCGGTGTCCTGGCTAAAGTCCCAATAGAGTAGGGAATTCCCCGGTGTCCTGGCTAAAGTCCCAATAGAGTAGGGAATTCCCCGGTGTCCTGGCTAAAGTCCCAATCTGGCTCATTCAATCTGGCCCCCCACCATCCCCCCACTGTAATGGGCTCATTCATCCACTCAAGCTGAGGTTAGGCCCCCCACCATCCCCCCACTGTAATGGGCTCATTCATCCACTCAAGCTGAGGTTAGGCCCCCCACCATCCCCCCACTGTAATGGGCTCAAGCTGAGGTTAGGCCCCCCACCATCCCCCCACTGTAATGGGCTCATTCATCCACTCAAGCTGAGGTTAGGCCCCCCACCATCCCCCCACTGTAATGGGCTCATTCATCCACTCAAGCTGAGGTTAGGCCCCCCACCATCCCCCCACTGTAATGGGCTCATTCATCCACTCAAGCTGGTGTGTGGTGAGCGTTCTGGCGCCGACTGTGATGGCTGCCGTGCATCACCCAGGTACACACTGGTGGTGGTTAGTGAGGTCCCCCTTCCCCTACAATGCGCTATATAAATACAATTGACTTGACTTTACTTGACTCATAAAATAGCATTTCAGGAATGCGTGACTGACAAATGACCAGGTTTTTCCCGGTCACTGGCGGTATGTTTTTCTGCGTCTTCATAATAGCATCTGTTGCGCTTTGCGCCAAGCCACACCTTGTGTCTCATTCATCTCATTATCTCAGGCAGCAGTAGGTTTAAAAACAGTCGTCATTTAATCAAAACAGTAGGCTACTACATAGTTTTCCATGTAAAACTGGAGCTTGCTATCTAAAAGGCACAAAAACCATCAAAACCCGCTCTCAAAGACTTACTTTTAGTCATTATTTAAGTAGCACACACATGTTATAAATGCCTTCAGCAGAATTCAAATGAGCCATTTTAATCTAGATTAATCAAGATTAATTCCAAATTTACAGTGAGATTAATCATGCCCATCTATAATTTAATATAATATGATATAGTATAAAATAACATAATTTAATATAATATGATATAGTATAAAATAACATATCATAAACTAGTGGTGGGCATAGATTTTGTTTTTCATCTAGATTAATCAACAAATCATTGATTGTTACAATTTTGCAGATTACAGTCATTTTTCATCAATAATAAATGAGTGCTGGTTATACTAGTGTGTGTGTGTGTGTGTGTGTGTGTGTGTGTGTGTGTGTGTGCCTCTTTGTTTTAAAGCACGTACGTACCTGCATACCTGTGTGTTCCAAAGCTCTGGTCCCACTTACGCACACTCACTTGTGTGAATTAGGATGACGTGTAATGCAGTGTGTGTGTGTGTGTGTGTGTGTGTGTGTGTGTGTGAACGTACCTGTTTGTTTCAGAGCTGTGGTCCCACTCACAGACACTCACTTCTGTGAATCAAAAATACACTATTGAGGTGATACAAAGGCGTTCATGCACATAACACACACATGCTTACACACAGTGTGTACACACAGAGAACACACACACACACACACACACACAACACACATCCCTGCACAAAATGCACACACACACACACACACACACACACACACACACACACACATGCTTACACAGTTTGCGCACACACACACATACACACTTGCACATAGTGTACACACACACACGCGCGCACTTGCACCCAGGGTACACACACACACACACACGCTTGCACCCAGGGTACACACACACATGCTTACACACAGTGTGTACACACAGAGAAGACACACACACACACACACACACACACACACACACACACGACACACATCCCTGCACAAAATGCACACACACACACACACACACATACATGCTTACACAGTTTGCACACACACACACACACACGCTTGCACACAGTATACACACACACACACACGCGCGCACTTGCACCCAGGGTACACACACACACGCTTGCACCCAGAGTACACACGCTTGCACCCAGTGTACACACACACACACACACACACACACACACACTTGCACCCAGTGTACACACACACACACACACACACTTGCACCCAGGGTACACACACACACACACACACACACACACACACGCTTGCACCCAGGGTACACACACACACACACACGCTTGCACCCAGGGTACACACACACACACAGGCTTGCAGACAGCATACACACACACACACATGCTTGCACACTGTGTACACACACACACACACACACACACACACACACACGCTTGCACCCGCTATAATGACCAAAGTGTCTTTGACCAACCGGACTCCGAGGAAGAGGAGGAATCTTCATCCACCTGCTCTTGCACACTCTGAAACACACACACACACACACACACACACACACGGTAACAGTTACATCCACCTGCTCTTGCACACTCTGAAACACACACACACACACACACACACAGTAACAGTTACATCCACCTGCTCTTGCACACTCTGAAACACACACACACACACACACACACACACACACACACACAGTAACAGTTACATCCATCTGCTCTTGCACACTCTGAAACACACACACACACACACACACACACACACACACACAGTAACAGTTACATCCACCTGCTCTTGCACACTCTGAAACACACACACACACACACACACACACAGTAACAGTTACATCCACCTGCTCTTGCACACTCTGAAACACACACACACACACACACACACACACAGTAACAGTTACATCCACCTGCTCTTGCACACTCTGAAACACACACACACACACACACACACACACACACACACACAGTAACAGTTACATCCACCTGCTCTTGCACACTCTGAAACACACACACACACACACACACACAGTAACAGTTACATCCACCTGCTCTTGCATACTCTGAAACACACACACACACACACACACACACACACACACACACACACACACACACAGAAACAGTTACATCCACCTGCTCTTGCACACTCTGAAACACACACACAGTAACAGTTACATCCACCTGCTCTTGCACACTCTGCTACAGGGAAACACACACAGTAACAGTTACAAACACATAAAGACACACACACACACACACACACACACAGAGTCACAGTTACAAACACACACACACACACACACACACACACACACACACACAGTAACAGTTACAAACACACACACACACACAGTAACAGTTACAAACACATAAAGACACACACACACACACACACAGTAAGTTACAAACACATAAAGACACACACACACAGTAACAGTTACAAACACATAAAGACACACACACACACACACACACACACACACACACACACACAGTAACAGTTACAAACACATAAAGACACACACACACACACACACACACATAAAGACACACACACACACACACACACAGTAACAGTTACAAACACACACACACACACACACACACAGTAACAGTTACAAACACACACACTGCACATACTTTGTACACACAGTTACACACAAGCACAGCACACACACACACACTAACAATTATACACCGTAACAATTATGTGTGTGTGGGTGTGTGTGAGAGGGAGAGAGAGAGGAGAGAGAGAGAGAGTGAGAAAGAGAGAGAGATAGAGAGAGAAAGAGAGGGAGTGAGAAAGAGAGAGAGAGAGAAAGAGAGATAGAGAGAGAGAGTGAGTGAGAAAGAGAGAGATAGAGAGAGAGAGGGAGTGAGAAAGAGAGAGAGAGAGAGAGAGAGAGGGAGTGAGAAAGAGAGAGAGAGGTCTTACCAGGGTTTGGGCATTTCTCTTGTTTTGAACTGGTGAAAAATACAGACATGATTACAGCCAATCAGAGCAAAGTAATTCAGACATAGTAACTAAAGATACACACAAACCACACACACACACACACACACATACACACACACACACACACACACACACACACACACACACATATGCAGGTTTATAGTGTTTACAAGGACAGCCTGTACCCAAGGTGGTTTGTGAGGACACCTCTTTTCCAGCATGTTACTACCACAAAAGCTCTTTCAAAAAATCTAAATAACCATTTAGAATTAACAGATTTCAATTCCACTCTAAAAACATGGAGTTATGCCATACCTGTTTTTTTCATGGTTTACGGGGGCAGTCTTTTCATGGTTTAGGGAGACATGGATGTTTAGGAGGACTGTTTACAAAAATTACACTCAGACTAGAAAAAAACCTGTTTATAGAGACATTGAGGTTTAGAAGGACTGTTTACAAAAATCACACAGACACTGGGATAAAAACCTGTTTTACAAGCTCATATGGTTTCCAAGGACATGTCTAGACTATTACATTAATTGGTGCAAGACAAAAGCCACTCAGAAGTACCTGTAACAATCACTCGAGCAGGGCTGGACTGGGTCCAAAAAGTGGCCCGGGCATTTTATGCATGATACGCAGAAGCACGCAACAAACCAGAAGGTGTATGCAAACATTGTGTTGTGTCAAGCACACAAAGTGCAGTACCTTTTGCCACAAGCCCCACTGCCTAAAGTCCTGTAATAATGTCATGTGTGAGCATTTGCACACTTCTAGGTCCATAATTTCCCCCCATACTGAATATCTATGCTACCACTCATTTGTTGTTTTGAACTCCGCTTGGAGTGAGATTTTTTCTTTTTTGGCCTGGCGTAGATCTACAGTACAGTGTACATGTATGCGCGTGTATAAGAGACAGTAGTCTATGTAAATGCATGTATTTTAGGTGATTTAGAGACGGACAACGTACAGTCACCCCGAAATAATGACCTCCAATGAATTCTGTGAAAAGAAATGGCACTTACGAAAGTGCACGCGCGTTCACGTTAAGAAGCTTCTTAAGGCGGCCGCTGTTCAATGCCGTGGTGCTGATTCACCCAGCGGAGATGGGTACGATAAATCAATTACACCAAATAATGTGTTTTATGATGCTAGTTGCTACATTATTTAAAATGGATGACAATATTGTAGCCTACTATTAATACTCACTGTTACCATACGTGTTTTACCCGGAGGGCTTCTGCGGTACACCCCGTTTCATTAAATTAAATTAATAATTAATAAATAATAATAATAAAAACCAACGTTTCTGTCGTCTGTAGGCCTTTTCCCCCAAATTAATTCCACGCCAACTTCTAAGTCATGTTTGAAATAGCAGGTGATATACATATCACTGATTTCATGTCGTAATGAAACGACAATTTCCCCACAAGTGCTTTGGAGTGGTGTGCACATCCAGCGCAGGTGCTGGCAATCTGGAAAAACGTAAACATAAGAAACGGTCGGCATACTGCCGTAGCTCAGATTTACAGAACTTTAATAATACATTTTAATTAATGTTTAAAAAATAGGCAACAGTGTGTTTTGGTGCATTGTGCGCGAGAGAGGGAGACAGGGACAGCCCGCGATACAAATTAACTTTGCGCTTTGGGAAAACCTCAAACTTTTTTTTCAATAGACATCCACTGAAGCACTCAATAAAGTGCCCACATAAATTATTTAGGCTACCACAGATGCCCAGCTTTTCTTCGGGATATAGGCTAAAATTCTTATGGCAATGTATTAACACTCAACAATAATTTGTTATTTTTATGAGGCTGGCCTATATCTTTGTACAACAAAACTGTCAAAGCAACATGATGGCGTAGGCCTAATTGGCCTGTTTTCACCTCATATCCTCTAGATGTCTCCACTGAGTAGCCTAATTCTTTCTGGTTAAGATCATCTTAGCGGTCTACGATTACTCTGGATCACACGTAGATCTGCGAGTGATCTCACGAATCATCTTAAGCAACGAACGTTTCGGGAAATGGTCCATAAGTGTTAAGATGGTCTTACGTGCGAACCTGCGAACTACTTAGGCTTAAGATCATCGTAACTACGTTTGGGAAATGCAGCCCTTAACTGTGACATTTTTAAGCAAAAAAAAGAAAAGTAACGAAAAAAATACTTTTCCTGGTAACTAGTTACTTTTCTAGTGAAGTAACGCAGTTACTAACTCAGTTACTTTTTTGGAGAAGTAACTGGTACATGTAATTAGTTACTTTTTCAAAGTAACTTTCCCAGCACTGACCACCACTTAAGAAAAAAATATTATAACAAAATAGAAAACATCAGTCCTGGATTTATTGACTTAGAAAATCAACTGAAACTACCATTCCTCCTGGGGGAAGTTGGCAGTGGCGTGGGAGAAATACCTAATATCCTGCTATGCCCAGAACAAGAAGTGAGATTTCAAAGCCAGAGATGTGCATCTCGCGCCAATTTAAGTGATTTACTTTTGCCTTTTGTTCAGGCTGTGAAGCCTTTAGTAGTGAAAGTATTGTAGTAATCTTACTGTGTTATCTTGATGTTAAATTTGTGTGTAGTTTTGGAAGGTATAGGGATTGCCTTGCTGCTTGCTTTCCGATTTTTTTTATAGTGTAAAGAAATACATTTTTGATATGTCAACTCAAGCCCAATTTAAATGATTGGCAGGATCATTCTCCTATGACGGCCAAGCACCTCCAGATTAAACTGCACATGTTAAAACTCCCCTCGTACTACACACTACTGTAGAAACGTAAAGTAAGGTTAATGGTGTGTTGCCAGAGGTGCATTCAACGGAGGGAAACACTGTTTTGTTTGTAGCCGGCAGCTGTTTAGGCTGGTAAAGGTGAGGGGCTTTTACTTTGACAATAACCGTGAGTCTCGGCATAAAGTCTCGTACCGTGCAGCCAAGTATTGTTTGGTCTCGTTAGTGTCCGCCAGCAACAAAGGGGCAACACCGGTGTTGGAGTATTTGCTGCATTACACACACCACACATCGTACTTATTGACAAACTTTATTATAGTTCTCTCAAGTTACGCCCGTGTCGGCATTAAGGCGAGCAGTTTACCTGGTGGAAACCTGTACGCAGGTATGTAATGGGTTCTTGGATAATGCTGTTTCTTATTGGGGTGGCGAACGCCTGTCTTAATTGGGTAACTGTTTCAGATGAAGCGTGAGACTGGGAGGATCCAGACGGGGGCCAGTTGCTATCGTATGCTTTGAGTGCCATTGCTAGGTACGAACATGATTATTTGTGTTTGTATGAAATTGTATTACTATGCCTGAGCTCGTCGTAATCTCTTGCACTACTCACCGCCACAGATACATGCTGCATTGCCGGGGGAATGGTAGCTGTGTCTTGGTAGGAATCCTTAGCTGCTCTGCGTAGCGTTTACGTTGTGGAACAGGTACAAACTTCTGAAAGTTTATACTATGGCGCGTTCATAGTGCGTGGCTACTGTTTACTCACCGTGGCTATGTTTGTTGCAGGAATCACGGTGCCAGTAGTGTCATTAGTCACTGTTTTGCTTGGCTGTGTTAGTTTCATTTTGTTTTCTATTCTTTTTGTTTATGCTTTACTGAGTGTCCGCCTGTTACGCATAATAGCCCACACATCTGTAGATTTGAGCTACATTTCACTCAAAGAATTTGAACGTTACTTCTACTGGTTGGCCAGGCTCGCGCTGCAGCGCTATAGGTCCTTATAATCTTTGTGTATTAGTCGGGGCAAGCCCCTTACGCTAGGTCAATAGGTCCCTCTCTTGAGCTATACGTTATATTAAGGTCCTGTGAACATAATCCTAGTCACTAGGGAGCTTCCTCACCCTTGCTTGCAGTGTTTATTACTTAGTGTGATATTTTACACACCTATTGAATCAATTGCCTGTGCGCGTGTGTGTGGGTGTGCTTTTGTTTCACATTCTTTTCTTTGCTTTGATTTGGTTTTTGTCTAAGTGAGGTAGCTTCCCTGGTGGCCTGGTTATTGGCTTACAGCCTTTGTGTGTACCTTAAGCCAAACTGTGGGTGCCCTGTTACTCAGGGGTGAAAGTAGTTTGAATTTCTTACCTGTACTACAAAAAAAAAAAAAAAAAAAATCAATTGCCTATTCTAGTGCGCCCTTGTGTTATGTATGGCTCAAACAAAAAGGTAAGCAGGTCTACGGCATTGGGCTAATTTCAAACACATTCCGACATTCCATGGTAGCAAACTCAACATACTGTCATACTCATTATCCCTTTTTCTGACTTCTGACTTATTGCCACATTACAGTAGTACTGCAAATGGCAGGCCCACATGTCACCTGTGGGACTCAAAACCTACTGTGTGTGAGCATGTGACTGGCCTGGCTACCAGGCACAAAAATGTTTTTTTCTTTCTTTTTTTTAACATTTACTCAATTGTAGTCATGACTTTGAGCCTGTGTTTGAGTGTAACATCTAGGCTACTTGGTTATCCCCTTTTATACAATAATCTATGTGTGTATATATATATATATTATATATATATATATATATATATATATATATATATTTAATAAAAATTATGCAGCACAGCTCATCATCATGGCCTAGATCAAGAGGATAAAAACAACAAACCAATGTATAGCCATTTCTACTAAGTTCCTCTTTTTTATTTTTTATTTTATTTTTTTGTAGAACTCTATGGGATTAGTTGCTCTACTCTATGCAAGTCTAGCTGCTACAGGAAAGAAAAAGATCTGAAACTCAAACTCCTCCCCTTTCTTGTGTGTGAGACTTCAGCACTGAAGTCTGAACTGGCAAACGGATTTGGGGTGTTCACTTTCTGCAAATGAGAGATAGAAAACTCTTCTATTCAAATTACAGTATATCATAATGTGTAGTGTTTTTTGTTCAGTTTTATTTTTTGAGCTCTTGGTTATTAGGTGGAAGTCCAGCAGCTAACTAAGCCACGTTTATAATATCAAATAAAGATATTTCCCTAGCCAAATTATCTTTACACTGAAATTGAACCACCTTATTCTCAAGCAAGTACATTACAAGTGGTACCAATGCATGCCTCTGGTTGTGTACTTTAATTTGATACCGAATACCTCCATTGTAGATGGTATGTCCATATCAAAGCTTCCAAAAGACAATGAAGCAAAACCGCTTCACCCGCTATTGTATTTTTCGGCGCTCGCGTGCGCAAAAACAAACAACAAAGAAAAAACTTCGGAGTGCCAGATGCCAGGAAATGTATTTGCAAATGGCACAAATAATTGGTGAGACATTTTAGCGAATTTCCAAGTCTGAATAACAATTGTTACTGTCACAAATGCCAAAGACAGGCAGGCCCTGTCAGAAGGGCACTTTTGACATCAAAGAGCAAAGGGGCGGTAACCCCTATGTCTTACCACTACGTCGTACCGTCTGTCAATCTTATACCGGTACGTAGTATAGGTGCGTACCGGCTTACTTTCACCTCTGCTGTTACTACTGCATATTTGCACATCTTTTTCATATGGTCTGTCTTGTAACTTATATTTATTCATAAACGACTTACTATTAAATTATTAAAACTGTGAACATTCCACCATCTCGTTGTAGAGACTGGCTCCTTTTAAGTCATATTGAAAGAAAATAAATATTTGTACTATATCCACACTATTGGTTCCCTGTGTGCCTTACACCTTGTTCTTGATAAGTTAGGAGTTATGTATTACACTGGCTAGAGGTCACATGTTGCTTGCCATTTTTGTTTATAGTATAGCCATTTTAAATACTTGTATGAAACCATTCAGATTTAATAGTTAAAAGAGAACGTCTTCACTGCAAATGTTGGCTTCTGTTCGCCAAATTTGAATTTATCTCTGGCTTTCAATCCAATTCCCACTAATCTCACTTCGTAGTATAACCTCTGGAGTAGGATTTGGAACAATCCAATTCCCACTAATCTCACTTCGTAGTATAACCTCTGGAGTAGGATTTGGAAACTTAAAGCTCAGGCTGCTGTGCTGCCAAGATTTAATTGAGTGATTCTTCAGTATTGAGTAACTTAAGTCCTTGTCAAAGTTGTGTTTTTGTTTTTGTTGTTGTTTTTCTGTTTGAGAAGTGCTGTGTTATAAATAATGTTATTTTGTGTTGTGTGGAATGGAGCAGAGAGCATGTCTGTATCCCTGACTTATTGGATATGCATGACGGATGATCGACTACAAAAGAAAACAAAAGATGTGATTTGGCAATCATGTGTAGCAGTGGATTACAGGCGGCTGCACAGCTGTGTCTGCTCGTTAGTCTGTGGGCCTACTTTGCACATTTTGGGCTGGAGGGTGAATGGAGGTTGAAGCTGTTGTGCATGTGCACACATATGAATGTGTAAATCAAGTGATGGCCTCTGAAGTCACTTTTCCATAGATAGAGTAATTGTTATGTTTATATTTACACAATAAGTTGAGTGGCCATTTTGTGTTTTAAGCACTACCTTTTATTATCTTTTTGAAATATAACACGGATAGTGTTTTATCTGTCTGAAAGTAGACATCTTGCAATTGTATGTTCTATGACGGGAGGAACATGTCCAGTTTGATGATAATCATCATGTTTTTCCATAATCGAGCAGCCCTAATATAGTGTTGCACAATGTAGAAGTAGTGCGATCGCAAGTGGGAGAAGCAGTCTGAAAAAGCATTAGAAGCCGTGCGAGTCAATAAAAAAGCGGTCTCACCGTAACAAGGCCCCCCACTTGACTTGCCAACAGAAAGGTTCCACATATGGGGCCATATTCTCAAAGAATCTTAGGGCTAAAAGTAGCTCTTAACAGTCAAATTTAGGAGGAACTCCTAAAAAAAATGGGCGTGTCAGTCGTAACTTTTTGGGATAAGAGTAATTCACAAAACAATTTAGCACTAAAAGTAGCACCTAAGTCTGGGACAGCTTAGGGGTACTCCAGAGGACTTCTAAGTCACTAAGACCAACTCCTAACACATCGCAAATGTATGCAAAGCATCCTTAATCTTTGTCAATGCCCATGCAATGTAATTTATTAGAGTATCTGTCATCAAGCAATATGCAGCAGCATACAAGGAATGCTATCTGCCTCCAAAACCTGTGTTAAAATATGTATGCAATTTATTCACGATCAAGTTTAATTTGTGTACTTCCTCACTTTCTAAATGTGCTCTCAAAAATGCAGTAAAAACGGTGTAAAGATACTTTATCATTCCACTGCGAATCTCGTTTACAGTTTCATTTGTGGCTCAAGATCTCCAATCGCATTTCTGTCTACTAGCAGTGCTGCACGTAGTGGAGATGACGCCCACCTGTCACTCATCAACCAATCTCCGATGTAAATGCAAGCAAGCTCGTGCATGAGAGCTGACGTCAACCATAGTCACGGAGGTTTTATCTTAGACTAAGAGTTGCTATTTATCCTAACTTAAAGTTGGTCTCAGAAGCATTGTGAATTACTTTTAAGAAATAACTCCTATATAAAAACTTTTAGTGCGGTTTAATAGTACTCCTAAAGTTAAGATAAGATTCTTTGAGAATACAGCCCCTGGGCCCGGTTGCACAAAGCACCTTAAGTTAAGATTTTCCCTTAAATTTAAGGGTTTTTCCTTATCTTGGTTAAGAATTCCTTAAACTGTTGCACAAAGCACCTTAGCAAACAAATTAAGGGAAGAAATCTAAGGGACCCTCAACTTTCCCTTAACTTTGTATTAGGCTGAGTTATCAATAAATAAAGGAAAATAAAATAGTTTTTACCAGCTTTCTACTTAACACAGTCCTTCTCTTGCATTTCGACTACTATTCTGGCCTACTCTGATCACATCAAACGGTTTTTTTGTGTAGTTTACATTGTAGCAAAAAAGCCAACGCATTCTGGCACAGATCGCTTAGCAAGACTGCTGCTGACATACTGCATTGGTGCACTGATCAGACAAGAGGTAATATTTATCCAAGTAGCGAACTTTTCTCAGTACACACAAGGCTACTAAATGAAATGGGATTACTTCAGGAAGTATTATTAAGGTAAGAAGTTCAGAAAGTTTTTTATGTGTTTGATTGCGGTTGCTGACGAGCAAACGTCAGTGTGTTATGGTTATTGTGCCGGTTGTATGCTATGGTTGTAGGCTACGTTTCGCTAACAGTAGCCATACACTGCATAGTCAAAACTGTCCACGATAGTAACGTCATGTACACATATTTAGCTGTCACGATCAGAAAGAGTACAGTACTGTTCACTACCCCAGTTGTAAATAATATTTACACAAAGGTTTGATATTAATAATTTGCTAGTCATTACTAAACGTAGTAGGCTCTGGCTGCAGCTAACTAACTAACTAGCAGACAAACCATCTCCGTGGAGACTGAAGAACGCTTCTGCTGTAAAGTCTCTTTCAATGCTGCAAATCCCTTAGTGTTTTCCCTTAACTAAGTATTCCACGTAAGTGATTCTGTGCAACTCCCTTATGGAAATCCCTTAGGTAAGGGGAAATAAGCCCTTAAGGTTCATACTTAAGGTAAAAAACTTAAGGTGTTTTGTGCAACCGGGCCCTGGTCTTTAGCCAACCCTAAAGGACACGTCACTACTCTGTTCACAGAACTACACTTAATACTGGTGGCTGTGTGAATCAAACACAAATCACTGAAACTCAACTATTAAGTGACAGCAGGGTCTGCACCTGCCTATCTTAACTCTGATATAAGGCTTATATTACCCTCAAGGGCATTCATCACAAGAATCCCATGCCCGAGTCTTGAGACTGTTTTTCTTCATAGTTCCTCACTGATGTAACAAGCTATAAGAGCAGAGTCCTCCCTCTCCGTTCTCAAGAAGATCTGAAAAACCTCTCTTCAAAGAGCACCTCCTATCCTAACAACATACTATCTGCACTATCATCATTCTCCATGCATTTTCCTGGTTTATTGGAGCCTGTTTACCTCAATTGTAAGTAGCTTTGGAGAAAAGTGTACTAAATGAAATGGAATTTCATTGTCATACCATCACTTTCAGAGGAGTCACCATGCGATTCAGTGCCTTCATCACCATCTTCATCTGTAAGTTCTTAACAAGAAAGAAAAGAACAAAACTCATAAGAAAAGAACTTTAAACTCATATTAAATTATAGTTTGGTTACTTTTGTGTTCACTGCAATTCTCTTTTAATAGCATCAAAAATTGGCTACATCATAAAGTACCTCCAAGTTCATCCAGTGATTTTCCCTGTAGCTCAGGGGCCGTATTTTCAAAGATTCTTATCTTAACTTTAGGAGAGATCTCAACACAGAGATCACAAGCCTCAATTGAAACGGTAACGAGACTCGCGGTTAAATGATAAAGTATTGTTGCACCGTTTTTAATGCATGTTTGATAGCACATTTAGAAAGAGAGGAAGTACACAAATTAAACTTGACCGTAAAAAAGTGCATATATATTTTAACTTGGGTTTTGGTGGCGTTTTGGCATTCCTTAAACTGCATAATCATTCCTTAATGATAAATGCTCAAATAAATGATACTTCACGTGCGTTTCGAAAGATTAAGGACGTAATACATGCAATCGTAATGTGTTAGGAGTTGGTCTTAGCGACTTAGAAGTCCTCTGGACTTCTCCTAAGCTGTCCCAGACTTAGGTGCTACTTTTAGCGCTAAATTGTTTTGTGAATTACTCTTATCCCAAAAAGTTAGGAGTCCTAAAGTTACGACTTAAGAGCTACTTTTAGCCTTAAGATTCTTTGAGAATATGGCCCCAGGTATCTTTCCTTTCCCGAGTGCTAGAAGCAGTTTGGCTACTTTGGCTACCTGCACTGTCGCCTCTGGCAGTCAGTAGTATTGCCTTTGCACAGCAATATTGTGGCCCAAAAAGTCAGCCAGTTGATCAAGCTTGTTGCTTTGTAAGTTCATAATCTGTGATGTAGTTGCAACCTGCTTTCTGAGTTGGGTTGACCTAAGGCTACGTTTACGCTGCAGATCAGATGTGCCCAATTCCGATTTTCTGCTCACATCTGATTTTTTGGATTGCGTGTTTACATCTACTTTCAAAAGTGCCCAAATCAGATGTGCATGTTCACACTTGCCAGACACTTGAAACAACCCGCATGCGTAGAGGGCACGTCCGCCCTGACCAAAGGGCCAGAACCTGGATGTTATTGCTGCCATTAAATAATTTCTATGCTTATTTCCATCATAATGATGACGACTAAATAGAAAGCTAATCCTTAACATACTTCAGGCACAACCCCCGAACAATCTTTCTAAAGTGGCTCATGAACACCCGCGAGTGTTGCAAAATCTCCTGTGAATGGAGAGAAATAAAGTGTAGCGCGTTGTACAAGTGAGAGGTAGCGAGACAGAGGTGCAACGGAGAGAGAGTTCCCAAGCAGTTTACAGATCTAGAACTAGGCTATTTGAACAAATGGCCCATCTCTCTCATCATCAAATGACTTTGTCAGTAAAATGAAAGTCCTGCTATCAACCAGCAAATGAAATGAACCGCTTGAGAAAGTGAAGGGGAAAAAAATAAAGTCCGAGCATTGGTGAAAGTGAAAGCATGTCGGCTTCATTGCATGTATGAGAGGGGCATTCTGAAACATCACTGTCAAAACGGAGAAGATGAACGGTTATGTGGTTGTTAATCGCGGAGTAGACATGGGTCACTTCTCTCCTTCTAACTTGCGTGTTGGTGCAGAAAAACTCCCAATTAATGACGTATGAGACGCATTGGTAGGGAACATCCGATCTGTCTGTTTAGACTGCCATCACATCAACACATATCTGATTTATGACCACATATGAAAGAGGCCTGGATCTGATCTGGACAAATCAGATTCCATATGACTTTTTTCTGTTTACACTGTCGTCAAGCACATCGGAATTGTGCCACATGGGAGCAAAAAATCGGATTTGAACTGCCAGTGTAAACGCAGCCTTAGATAGTTAGGCTCCCGGGCTCCACACTCAGCAGCAAACCTTTTGAGACAAGAGTGCCCTTGATAGGGTTAGGGTCTTAGGCCCTTGATAGTAGGGTTAGGGTTAGGGTTAGGGTTGGTAGTAGGTCATGCAGTGAGGAATGGCAAAAAGGTATTCATTTTCATCTGGAATCCCACACTGTTTGCGATTTTCTATGAGAAGGTCCAGAGACTCTCTCATTTCTGGTGTGAGCAGAATTGCAACTTTTCGCCCTCTTTTCCCTTTCAGCTCTACTCTGCCAAAGAAGCTGCACAGAGTTTTCTCGAAGGATGAAAGTCCCAAATCCAGATGAGCATAAGAGTCATCTCTTGCCACAAAGTTTTTCATGGGCATCTTTGACACCTCTCCAACACGTCGTCTATTGAAAAGGATTATTTGCGTTAGTGTCAGCTTTGCCAGTAGTGCGTAATTCTGCTCAGATGATTCTTTGCCAAGTTGGGCGTAGGTGGTTCCCACATTCTCCTGAATATAGCTGGTTAGTTTTTGTATGTCCTCAGTGAGTGGTAATTTTGTTGTCTTGTTGTATTTTGCATCACTAAGTGTGCACAGGGCATTATGGGAAACCATAAGACCACTTTGCACGGTACAGCTTCTGAAATGTCTCCGTAGACTTGACCAACTCCGCATTTTCTGCCATCAATGCATTGCAGTGCAGGATTTCACTGACTTTGTAGAGGGAGTGCCCAATTTTTAGAGCCAAGGTTGGTATTTTGTAAATGTGTGAAACTTGATTAAATCCAGCTGTGAGATTAACTGCCACAACTGTTCTCATAAAGTTGTTTGGCTTTATGGCATCCTCCAGTGTGGCTGATGGAGACTGTTCCCGAAGTGTAACAAGGAATCGACCCAATTGCCTTAGCTTTTGCTTTATGTCCCCATGTTTGGTTTTGTCGTATAGGTTGTATTGGGACTGTGCATACTGCATGAGTGCAAAGTCATTTCTGACTACAGGTGAAACATCGTCATCCGTCATTTGGGTCAACATCTTCAGGAGACTATCTGGGAGGGTACTTGAGAAACTGCACTTGGCAATAGCAGCAAGACACAGCACTCTTCTTCTACCTTGGGCAGACTCCTCAGTGTCTGCGGGTCTTGAAGTACATCTCCGAACATGCCTCCAGAGTTCTTGCCGTAGAAACATCCTTTTGCAATACATACAGTACTCATACATTGTTGTTTTCATGTTTGTCGCTCTTCTTCTTACCTTTAAAGCTCCACTTCCTTTTGCAAGTACCTCCATATTGTGTTTAAAATTGCCCTTATTCCTAAGAGTTTCAAGTAGGTGCAGTCTCTCTTTTGATTTTACAGGAAGGCTTAAAGCCTTTGCTATGTCTCCATCCTCCTTCACATGCTTTGAGAAATGTCTTGCTATTTTGGCTTGGGCCACGCCACACACAAAGCAGTAGTTCTTTCCTGCTTTTTCAAGTGACTGTGAGGCTTCCATTTTGCTTTCTAGCACATGACTGGGAGTTTCAAATTGTTGAACACCTGCTTCAGCAATTTCTTGATGCAGAGGAGGAGTGGTGGCAGGTGTTCTGCTAAATGGAGGAACATCATTGCTTTGTGATATTGTAGTGGGATCTTCAAACTCATCGTCTGATGCATCAGGATCTGAACATGGCACCCAGTCTTCTCCTGAAGACAAGCCAGACTCCTCACTTGATATAGAAGTATCTGAACATGGCACCCAGCCAGCCTCCCCATCAACTTCAAACTCATCAACTCATCACCCAGTCTTCTGCTGAAGACAAGCCAGCCGCCCCAGTAGATGCAGAAGTATCCTGTATAAAAAAAAGATGCACCATTTTAAGATATATTTATATTTTTATTTGCAAAGCATTATCTATATTATATTATATTAATGGTTCAAGGCTAAGCCATGCTAAAAGTCAACAATAGAAAACACAAAACACAATGCACAACCTTTGACCTCTGACCCGCCAGGGTCAGTTAGTGCCGCCATAGTCATATGTGATTTCTTCACCAACAGCAATGTCCTTTATTGCAAAGAGACAAAGGTGAGGGATGTTGTTGACGACCATCTTCGACATCTTGGAGTTTGGCTTTCTGCTGTCATTTATGAGTCTCCCCGTCGCCCCATCTTCTTTAGAGGCATCAATGCTACAATATGACAGAGAAAGAAAGACCTTTTCAGCATTACATTTGTATTTATGTATTTTACCTTACATACTAAACTATCAATTCTGTTTTTGTATTACACATATGGGTATTAATTTGAAAGTGAAAATACATTATCCAGCAATACCTTAAAATCTCATAAAGGCAAGGACTTTGGATATGGGTTCTGTTCTATAAAGGTGCACTATGTAAGATTTTTCAGTTAATTAATGGCCGTGTTTGAAATTTCATACTACATGCTACATACTGCTTCAATATACACTGTGTACTGTATACCACTACCATAGCATACAGTATAGTAGGCCAAATATGAGATATTTCTACACTACTACATACTACACAATCATGTGACCAACAAAGGCCTATCAGCTTAGCTCAAGTTAAAAGTTGGTTTCTCTCGTTTAGCTCGCTTCCCTCAATTAAAGTGAATGGCTAGCAATCAAGTTAACTGCTCTGACCATTTATTTGAATGGGGCGACAAATTCAGTTGCTCACTTGCTATCCCTATCGATATTATTTCTCTAACAAACCAACAAAGCACAACTATGACAGTCATATTTCAAAGAGGTATCTACATTATGCAAGATAAAATGGTTAATGTGGCATTTATGCCTCAGATACGAACGTTTACAGTCACTGAAGTTGCAACAAAACCACCACTACCGTGGTGTACTTGGTACACAATTTCGAACATAGCAAATATGTTTCATACTGTTTTGGGTGATGAGGTGGGGTGCATTATATTCAAATTATGGTTACTCACCAGTAGTTCACTCCATCATGTTCAAAGAAATATGGATAATCATTGACTTTAGAGTTTTGGCTTTTGGTAAGGACACCCTGTTATGTTTGGCATGTTTGGATCTTCGCCAGGGTTACCTCCAGGTACCTTTACATCCTGATAGCCGCGACCTGATGCCGTTCATCACTCACAAAGGTGTCTTCCGCTACAAATGCATGGCCTTTGGACTGAGTTCAGCTCCAAGCTGTTTTCAAAAAATCATGAACTCCATCCTGGCGGGAATTCCAGGCGTGGCTGTGTACCTGGATGACATGGTGGTCCATGGCCCCTCCCCCGCAGTGCACGACGAACGCCTCCACAGAGTATTTACAGCATTGTCCACACACCACCTCACACTTAATGGAGACAAGTGTGTCTTTTGGCGCCTCGGCTATAGAGTACGTGGGCTTTCGTCTCTCAGCTGAAGGCATAAGCCCACTTCTATCAAACAAAGAGGCAATCCAGCGAGTTCCAGAACCTACATCACCGGCCCAGGTTGCCTCATTCCTGGGAATGACTGCGTACTCAGGTTCATGCCACAGTACTCTGAGATGACGGCACCACTACGCAGACTACTGAAAGCCAGCGAACCCTGGCTCTGGACACCGGCTTGCTCAGACGCTGTGCAACGTCTGAAGATGCAGCTCACATCACCGCCGGTCCTGGCACACTTTGACCCAGACAGCCCTACTCTGGTCACTTGTGATGCCTCAGCCGCCGCCATTGGTGCAGTGATGTCCCAGATCCAGGGCCCTCAGCCCAACAGAACAAGAAGCACTGGCTTGCCTATGGGCCTGTGAGCGGTGGCACATGTATTTGTACGGACGCAAATTCACCTTGAGGACTGATCATCAAGCGCTCACTGCCCTCCTGGCCACATCAGGCTCTGGCCACAGACCTTTACGACTTCACCGTTGGGCAGACCGCCTACTGCAATACAACTACTGCCTGCAGTTTACACCTGGGTGTGATAATGTGGTGGCAGACCTGCTATCACGTTCAATTTCCGTCCCGCCCACATCTCAGCCCCTAGCCCCTGGCCACGAACAGGCCGAGCATGACATCATACAGCTCCTCCATACGCCACTTCAGGAAACTGTCACACTACACGAGCTGCAGGATGCCTCAGCAGCTGATCCTGTCCTTTCCTCTGTGTCCACGTACATCAGACAGGGCTGGCCTAAAAAGGTGCCAGAGGAACTGATCCCCTTCTTCCGAATCCGGGAGCAGCTGGCGTGCTGGAATGATGTCTGTGTCGCCAGGGGGCTCTGCACTGTGGTCCCGAGTTCCCTTCGTGCGCGTAGTCTTACCATGGCGCACGAGGGCCACTTGGGCATAGTCAGGCTCAAACAACGATGCCGAGATGTGGTGTGGTGGCCAGGGATCGACAGAGACATCGAGTCCCTGGTGAGGGACTGCACTGCCTGTCTTCTCAGTGGAAAGACCAGAGCCCCAGCCCCGCCTCCACCCATGCAGCCTTTGGACTGGCCATCCCAACCCTGGGAACATCTACAACTGGACATCTGCGGTGAGCTACACGGGGTGCCACACCACCAGCGGTTCCTAGTGGTGACATATGACCTCCACTCCAAGTGGCCAGAGGCCACACCAGCGGGCTCAATAACAGCCAAGGTGTTAATTGACATCTTAGACTCCCTGTTTGCACGATGAGGGCTCCCCAAGATCACCACTGACAACGGGCCTCAAATGATCTCTTATGAGTTTATCTCCTATCTGAAAGAAAAAGGAATTCGCCACATTCTCACATCTTTTTATAATCCGTCGGCTAATGGGGGGTGGAACGGCTGAATCAGTCTCTGAAGAACGGACTCAGAGCACACCTCGCTCAAGGGTGTACATTCAGTGCCAGCCTACTGGAGACACTGTTACACTATCGTGCCACTCCACACACCACGACTGGAGTCTCTCCTGCATCCCTCATGTTAGGACGGGAGCTCCAATTGCCTCTTGACAGACTTCGTCCTACAAGCAAAGGTCTCCGCTCATCAGGCCCAGATGAAAACTCGGTTTGACAGGAGGCGACGAGCCCGACCTCCCACCATCGTAGCCCATGACTGGGTCAGGATTCGGCGACCACAACGCCACAACAAATTGCAATCTTTTTGGTCAGATCCTGTCCAGGTCAAACAACAGCTCGGCCCGGCCACTTTCAGGCTCGCAGGCGGCACCCGCTGGCATGCCAGCCGCCTGCGTAGAGTACAGCCTCCCATAGGGCTAGGGGAAAATGTGGCCCTTATCTGTGCCACGTGCGGGCCCCTCGTCAGACCCCATCATACACCCTGACATCCCACTGCCTCCTGTCCAGCCAGAAGTCATAGACCCTCAGCCTACAACCCCCGAAACTCAGGCGGAAGCCGAGGGCCGCCCAGTTCGTGCACACACCAGGCCTGGGCACTTGAATGACTTTGTGACTGATTTCCACACTTAGATTCCTGTGAGAGGGGGGGAAATGTTATGTTTGGCATTGCCATGGCGTTCTCATGGTTGATACGTAATGTTGCGTGAGAAATCTGAGTTGAGTTTTAGTTGTGTGAGTGAATAAATGGAGTGAGTCTCCAATTCGAGTTCACGTTATTTCCATAACACACCCCTGTACTCAAGAATGAAAGATCCCTTGACGATCAGGTTTTTTGCAAAGACACCACGTCCTGTGAAAAGACAATTACACACATTCCCCACACACACATCATTATCCCATCACTATCTCAGCTTTCTGACAATGTTACATCACAATTAAGCAAATACAGCATACTACGGTATATTGCCATAGCACTTGAAATGTTTTAGCTCCTCAGTTTTCCTAGAAACACTGATCCATGTTACAAAACAAAAAAAAAGCAGATGATGAAATGCATACTTGGGTTAGTAGGGTTAGGGTAACCCTAACCCTAATAACTAACCCTAACCCTAACCCATACTTCCAGTTGTGCAGTCAACCCCTAAACATCAGTTTGCAGCCACATGATACAAATAAAAGAAAATTTACTTACCCTTGTAATGATCAATAGTTTTCCAAAATACAGTGTCTTTGTCTTGTTTTTGGTTTAAATGAAATGTGGCATCCTCCCCAGGGGGTAGTCCTCTAGAAAAGTAAGAAATGAAGAGAAGTAATGATAGAATCTGACTAATATGATAGATATGATGGAATGTGATTAAATAAGAGAGGGAGATGGAATATGATGACATAAGAGAGGGAGATGGAATATGATGACATAAGAGAGGGAGATTGTAGTCTTAAAGGCTGAGAAAGGGTCTAGGGGAGCCAAATTGTATGCTTGGAGGCTGAAGGAGTTTACTATTATTAGTTTCACCTGAGTTGACCACTGGGCACAAGAGTATAATTACTTAACGAGGACAACACGAAACAATTAAGATGCTTGTTAGGAGAACAATGCTCTACTGGGATCTGTAGTTCTAGGAGAGCCACATTGTAGGCTTAAAGCTCAGGCAGTTGATTAATTACAGCTGAGCTGGCCACCAGGCCAAGAATGTAATTGAACAATGGCTTTTTAATTGTTTTCTGAATTGATCGCTGCTGATGTTATCAGCCCAATGTTAAGTCTATGGGGGAAAAAAGTACTTTTTAGTTAATATCTCAAAAAGTGTAAAAGTTATAAATATGAAAACTACATTGCCCACATGTCCAGACCTACACAACGCCGTTTGAATGAAGTTTCTACGTTTGAGCTGCATTAAGCACACAGTTAGAATAAGGTTAGAATAATAATAATAAGGAGAAACTGTCTGTCTCTGACACATGACTGCTCTGACATTAAAAATGTTCAGATCATTATGTTGGGGTTTTATGAAATGCCAATATATTAGCGCTGCAGTCAACTGGCTACAAAGTAAATCTGCATGGGAAGTCAAAATGCCATAGCCATCGTTTTGGGCTATTTATGTGACTGTAGTCGGCTCATATAAGTTTGTTTTGAATCAGGTTTATGGAAATCAGCCTAATTAACAAGAAATTTCGCTTTGGCCCACTTTTGACAGGTGTAAACCGCGTCAATTGAGGTTTTACGCATCATAAACAATATCGTTGCAAAATGATTAAGCACCAAATAGCTCGCAAAACACTGAAACGACAACGTCATGGCAACATTAAAACGATTCACCCAACTTCCATTTCCTTCATTAACTGTTTAACGTTACCTTTTCAAGCAGCGGATAACCTGAAACCAGGAAGACATGCCAAAACATGACCATGGGAAGGGAAGGGTCAGGATGCGAGAGATCAGAGCACATGTTACCCACAAAGGCTATAAGCGTGCTGCTAACAAACTACAGTTCAACTACACATCATGCGTAACTCTAATGACCGTAATAGTATAGCATTACGAATAACGTTTGTTACGAATGTTGATAAAACATGACAGGGTGCCTGGAAATTTGGCAATTTGCCTAATTAGTTATATTGCTAAGCTCACATTAATCACAATGGCTATCTAGAAGCTAGCTGCTAACAGACTAGCCTACTAAGTCACATTCAGTAATCAGTAAATCCAACGACAGTATACGAATAACGTGTCTGTTGAGGAAACATAACAGAACATAACATAGTGCCTGCATTGATTTTAAGAAAATATGTTGCAGAATTGGCTATAGTTATTTGGCTGAAGTTATGCTGCTGTTTCAGCAGGTTCACATTGACTCACTATTGAGCTTACAGGGTCTGCAAACTTCATTCATGATTTTAAAAAATATACATTTGCAATATCGGTGATTTACTCAAATACTTTACTCAAATACTACTCAAACACTTGAATACTACCATTATTTGATATAATTTACTTACTTTTTCCTTTGCTTCTTCAAGCACATCAGCAAGGTGATCAGATTGCGGCCATCTTGTTTGTTTACTCCTCCAGTTGGCGCGATTGTGTAAAATTTCCCGGGAATGTGTATAATCTCCCGCCATTGTGTAAAATATCCCGGGAATGTGTATAATCTCCCGCCCGGGAATGTGTATAATCTCCCGCCATTGTGTGTGTCCCTGCAATGCTACGTTGATGCCTCAAGGGGGCGCTCGCGAGTATTTCCATACACTACACAAATCTGGTGATTGTGGTTTAGGAGGGCAATTTAAAAAACATTAAAAAAACTTCACAGAGAGGCTTCTGTCAGTCAAAGACAGACTTCTGCACTCTTATGTTTATGAGGACAGTGGAGGTGGCCTGGGGTTAGGGTTAGGGTTAGGGTTAGGGTTAACCCTGGCCTGGGGGGTTAGGGTTAGGGTTAGGGTTAACCCTGGCCTGGGGGGTTAGGGTTAGGGTTAGGGTTAACCCTGGCCTGGG
>JAODXP020006707.1:10000-63686 GCA_027497455.2 Sardinella longiceps | reverse complement strand
AGTTACGTATTGCTAAGGTTAAGAGCCTCTCATTGTCCGTTCTCTACAGCACCTATTACAATCTGATGAAAGCACATTCTGGCTCTAGAAGCCTACGGGGACAGCTAATTTCACCATATATCCAAGGGCGTCAGTTTGGTTTCTGAAGTGCTGGGGACAAAAACACTGATATACAGCTTGGTTCCAAAGTGCTGGGGATAGAAATTTCTTAATGTTTCTTTTATGCTTCTGTCTATACAAAATTGCAACATGTAAGCCTATCTTCTCGCAAAAAAAACAAAAACAAAACTATTAGGCCTATCTAGGTGATACGTGAGGAATTTATGTTTGGACAGCTTTGCGCACGCGAGGCGTTGCAATCTGCTGCGCTCTCTCGGCAGATCTCAGACCTAGGCTATAACGTAAAATAAAGCTTGTAATGTGACGGAAAAATAATTAACATGATCCCAGTCCAGTGGAAAGCATATAGAAACAGAATGTTTGTTTGTTGACAGTAAAAACATGTTGCTTCGTTGGTCTGGGAACCGAAAGTGAAAGTGGATACATTTGGATAAATACGGTGTATGGGAGAAGGGCGATTAGGCCTTTTGCGTTTAGGCAAGAGTCGTTTAGGCCCCCCTGCCATCGTTTAGGCCAACAGGGAGCAGTAGTTTAGCCACAGGGAGCAGTCGTTTAGGCCAGGCTACAGCAGCTGAAATCTTTGCATCTCCACTTTTTATTAGCCAATTATTGTACATTCGTTATTATAAGACATAAATCAGCTCTACTGGTCTGTCTGAGTAGCCTACAAATCGATGGTAAATTATTTAATAACCAACTTAAGTGTGGAAACGTTTTTTTATTTAATAAATGGTGATTTATAAATTCATAAAATTGTGGAAATAATCATCCGCATTGCGTTAGATTCGCGCGGTTTGTGAGAATTAAAATACATTTATAAAATAAGCATCGCATTGTCATCGAAAGGGTGACTGATCTGAAACCACCACATTCTCCCTTAGGCCTACAATTGAACCATCCAGTCCATAACTTGTCCATATCTTGCGCACACGTGAGCGCAATGGAAGGTGAAGGGAACAAGAGGCTATGCTCTAGGCTTTGCGTCTGCATTAAATTCCCTTCGCAGATTTCCTTCCTTTGAGGTGATGTCATCTTTGTTCACGATTGAACCAAGCATATCACTTGAACTAGAACAGGCTAGACTTAACGGTTGACGGCGACTTTACTTGCTGTGAAATAATTCTTGGGACGTTTTGCGTTGTTTCAAAAGTGTTGGTATACATTGCATTGTCTAATGTGCAAGGAGATCGCTAAAATGTTTACCGTTAATGCACTGAAAGTTATTCATAGGCTTACTGAAAACTGATCGTGCTGCAAGTCTCTCACTCTTGTTCCCATCACCTGCCAAACCTTTCCAAAGAATAATAATTAGGCAGAAAATGTACGGGACTAATTCAAAAGAAAAATAGCTGCCCCGGCCAGTGATGCAGAATGACGCTGCGAAAGTTATGCTTTTAAAAGTCATTAAACGTCTCGAAAACAAACTCAATGGTTCATATGAACTAACTGCTCTATTAGTCCCAATGTAAATTATTGTAACCACACAGTTTGATAGCAATTTAAGTCCCAAACAAAACGTTAATCTCTTGGTCATCAAACGTCGGGCTGAACGGTTAAAAGACGCTACTTCCCCAGCTGATGCGTCTTCAAACAAAAGCTTGCGGTAAGTTCCTATAACTTCACCAAAGTCACAAGTCTTCGATTCAGACTTTAGCCTACATGAACACGCAGAAGTAGTCTATGTCTGATCTTGTACAGTATGTAACATGACCTACACTCACTGAGACAGGCTACCACAAAGTAAATGTTAGAATTTGCGCATAAGGCCTAGGGAAAATCTGCCTTTACACCAAGTCTAGATGAGCACAGCTGTTGTTTAGACCTTGCCTGATCTTTTTTTTTTTTTTTGCCTTAAGTGAGATTGGCTTTATTTTTGAAAATTCTCTGGCAGTGGAGGAATTCTATGTGAGCGCTGCTGATCCAACGTTAATTGCACAAGCAGACAACTTTCTTTGTAGCCTAGGCTATTCGCGTGGATATCGTAGCCCTGGCATTTACGTACCATGGTTAGAGATTTTCTGTTAATGACATGTTATTTTAAATTGTCAATAGTGATGGGGACAAAATCTGTCATAACAAAAAGTCCCTGGGACATATCCCCGGCGTCCCCGGCTAAAATGACGCGCTTGCATATATCCCATACATTTTCTGAAAGCAAACACCCTCAGGATATTATATAACATGGTATGGTCTGACATTGAAGTATGCCCAACCCTCCTCATTACATTAAATCCCAAAATTAAGAAATTTGGCATTTGCAAAATGGGCAATTTTTGGTGACATTTAGGCCAGTGGCGTGTAGGGAAAACATATTAGACCCCATAAACTATATATTTTCTGAAAGCTTATATGCCCAGGATTTCACTCCCAATTTTTTTTTTTTCACATCCCACCCCCCTCCTTATTTTAAAGCTTAAGCCTATTTTTGAGGAAAATGAAAAAATATGTGCATTTCTTGTACAAATGTGCCTATGGAATGTATTAGAAAGTAATAAACCTTGACAAGTAATACTTTTTTGAAAGCAGAAGACTTCAGTATCTCAATAAACATAAATTTAGACAGGTTCCACCCCCCTCCTCCCCTTGATACCCATTTATAGATCAGCTGGTATCGGTGATTTTGGTGTATAGCCAATGCATTTGGACCCGAGGCATTAAGAGAAAACGAATCTACCCCTTTATGCTATACCTTTTCTGAAAGCTTACACCCACAGGGTGTCATATAAAATGAATTGAGACAGGTCCCACCCTCTTCATCTCTTCACTATCCATGTATATGGGTGTATTTGGGTTTAATTTGATTAGTGCATAGCTCATTTGCATATTAAAATTATTTTTCAGAAAAACTTGTAATACAAAAAATGCTACTTTTCATGGGTACTTTCATTGTATAAAATTTTATTTTGATAGGACTAATGGAAAAAAATATCCCTATTCAGACCTATTCTGGCCTATAGCCTATTGGTACACAAATTTAACATATTTCCTCAACTAGGATTTCTTAGGACTTTTAGTATGTTGTTCTGGACACCTCAAAGAAATGATCTGAGCTGAAAAAAAATCTTTTACAATTACTCCTGTTTTTGGCCCAAAAATGGGCTACTTTGCCTGGACTAACTGAACAAATAAATGATGTAGGCTAGTTTATGCCATTATATATTTTTGGAATCGACTAGCCTATTCTGTTGATTATTTCAAGAATTAATCAGGTAGTGGGATAAAACTTAATTTTGAGGTTTTAAACAGCAATAGGCTATCAATAATATAAAAAAGAAACCTTTGCCCCAAGGCTATTGGCTTCTAAAGTCATTAAGTAGCCCAATTTGTCATCTGACATTGCACCAATTAGGCTACTTGCAGTACAGCCATACTTATGGCACCATCATAACTTGTCACTGAATTAAATTCAACGTGATGAATAAATGCTATTTGTCACTTGTTTCTAATAATTTTAACTTTCAAATATCAAAATTTAGACTTCATTTCCCAAAATTTAGACTTTTAATCTCAAAATTGTGACTTTTTATCTCATAATTTGGATTTTTTTCTGACCACTTTTTTTTTTACTGGCGGAAATGGGCTTCCATATATAGGCTGGGCCAATGCGTAATGCTTACTAAGCAAGGCGGGGGGCATCTTTTGGCAAGGTAGCCGCCTACATGCACTGCGGGAAACCCGGTGCGAGAGTGCATGAACGAGAAGAAATGGAACTATGAATGAATGGAACAATATGCAGAGAGATATATGTGAGAGATGTCTGAGAGATATGTGAATGCCCGAACTATCGGATCAGCTGATTGCGTAGCTTGAACAATGTTTGACTGTTGTGAACTCCTCCCATGGGAAAGGTTTGAAGCCAGTCGGGTGCATTACGCATGTAGCCTATAATTGGGCTGTGTTTAACAGTGGATGAGACAGCCCAACTTTTCTTATGGATAAAAACAAGGTCTGCAAACGTTGGCTAGATTTTGTAGCGGTTTTCACCGACTCTGTTGCATTTATTGCTGTCAAGCCGAACTTGACAGGGCTTCAGCCTCGAATCGAATGGCCAGGTCAAATGACGCGTCTGCACTACCACACAATCACACACCTCAGACCCCCCCCCCCCCCCCCCCCCAAAAAAAAAAAAAACTCCGCGGATCTGCACGATTCACAAAATTCCCCCAGACAGCCGTGAAAAAGGCGGCATCCACCAAAAGGCGCGCTGTTTGCATCCCTGGCCCTTGATTCCTCCATCCTCCAATCATTCCTTCTTTGTTTCACGGGAGGAGGGGCTAAGACGGAGGAAAGGTTGGAAGTGAGGAAAGGAGGATGGAGGAATTATGCATTGAGATGCACCCATTGGAAACATTTCTGGTATTCTCAAACAGTCAGACATCATGCACTTAGGGCCAGTAAGGGACAGGAAGTGCTCCTACCTCACTTCCTGTAGGCTGGAGCATTTGTCTATGAGGGAGATGATAAGCCGAGCCCAGCTGTCAGTCAAACAGCTCACCCTCAACTCCACCTCCTTCAGACCAGACAGAGCGTGTAGCAGGGACAGGAGAGGACCTGCATACTCCATCACATACAGACTACAATTACACACACACACACACACACACACACACACACACACACACACACACACACACACACACACACACACACCAAACAAAGATTATGGAATACTGACCCTCTCTGAACCAAAATCGGGGTTTATAGTGACTCTGCACAATCTTCACATAACTAAATTAGATCAACAGTCACACTGTGTACCTTTCTATTTCATGTTTCAGAGTGTAAAACTTGTTGAAGTAGTCAGTCCAGTTAAACTTGTTGATGGGGTCCATCCAGTCTGTGTGTGAATCTACTACAACAGAGATGGAGGAGAGAGCAGGAGTGCTGCTCCCCTGGCTCAGGTGCTCCACTGACAACCTGAAACACACACACACACACACACACACACACACACACACACACACACACACCACCAGAGAGGGAGAGAGAGCCTGTCATTCATTCATTCATTCAATAGTGTGTGTATGTGTGTGGGGGGAGGGGGTGTAGTGGACATGACTGTAAACTCACCTGAAGTTTTTGGTTGTTTTAGTCACATAGAGAGATGAGCAGAGACTCACCTCCTGACTTCCCCACTCCTGCAGCACATTAACACTGAACACACACACACACACACACACACACACACACACAAATTCAATTCAATTCAATTCAATTTTATTTGTAGAGCGCTCAAATACAGTGCATTTGTCTTGTGGCACTTTACAGACAGTACGGGAAGCATCCATGAGAAACCGGGGCAAGGAAAAACTCCCTACACTTTGCTAATAATTAATTTCTAGGAAGAAACCTTGGGCAGATCCACGCCTCATGGACTCAGCCTACCTGCCTGAGGCCTAATAAAGTATCCGTAATGTCAGTAGTCTGATTGACCATGGTTTACACAGAACAGCCTGGGTACTGAATGTGGCCTGAGTTAATATACATAGTTTGTGTGACAGTCAATAGGGTAGAAGGGTCAGGGGCTGTAGTCAGTAGTCGGGGTGGCATTAGAGTTCATTGGGTGTAGGTCGCCATCTAGGTAGTGGTCATCAGGGGGCCGTCAGGCCAGATCCATCCATCCCACTACAGATGCCAACCAACCTCTCCAGGGCCACACACCAGGACCATTCTCCCTTTCCTCTCAGAGGCCCCATGATGGATCTGGCCTGACGGCCCCTTGATGACCACTACATAAATGGTGACCTACACCTAATGCCACCCCAACTACTGACTCCATCCCCTGACTCTTCTTCCCTATGCTGTCACACAAACTATATACAGTATGTATATATTCATTCAGTACTCATGCTGTTCTGTGTAAACTGACTGTACAGATACTTTATTCGGCCCCAGGCAGGTAGGCTGAGTCCATGAGGTACAGATCTGCCCAAGGTTTCTTCCCTAAAAATTAATTATTAGTAAAGCGAAGGGAGTTTTTCCTTGCCCCTGTTACTCATGGATGCTTCCCGTACTGTCTGTAAAGACAGACAATGCACTGTATTTGAGCACTCCACAAATAAAATTGAATTGAATTGAATTGATAAGAACAGCCTATGGCAATGATGAAGACAAAAAGAAGCCACATATTGTCAGCGCAGTTGCAGGGCTGATAGTGTTCAGGTGCCATGCCTGATTTCAGACGTAGCCTAGTTCCCAGATATGTAAAGAGGATTCAACTGAAATTCCAATGTTTCCTGCTCGTTGTACACATATATAAATTGCATGGAACTCATGGGAATTGATAAATAACATGTTCCAAGTTAAAAATGTCACAGTCTGGCTCACGGACTGTGGCAAAAAGGGAGATCACAGAGGGGTTCGCAGTAGACAATAATAATTTAATTACAAAATATACAAAAGCTTAGATCTACAAACACCACAAAACAATGAAAAGATCCCCAGCCGGCGTCTGGCCTGCAACACCACAAGCTCATAGCGGAGAGCCAGCACCAGGGAGAAGAAAGCGAGAGAACTAGGGATCTTCTGGCTTTTTAACTGATTGGCCCACACCGGGCCCTGGTGTGAGCCAATCTGCCGCAAGCTCCTCTCCAGCCTGCTTGGGAGACACAAAAGAAGAGCACCCCTGGTGCCCTGGTGGAACTCTGCACCTCCGGAGGAATAGTGACACTAGAGCCCCACTGGGGCCGTGACAAAAGTACATCCTTGCATGCTCATCACTGCCTCCTAGTCAAAGATATTGAATTTACCCATGGCCAAGTAGAGTTTTAAAAGTGTGTTGCAAACATGAAACCCCGCCACCTGTGCACACCTCCCTGACATGGAAAAAAGTTCAGCAGGCCCGGTGCCAGCAGTAATTGACTGAGGGGGCGATTGCATTGCGGAGAGGGGGCATCAAAAAAAAAAAAAACTTGCGCAGAGAAGGACACGAAGATAAAACACAACACCATATGATAGTCTGGACTACTGGTAAAAAGTTGAGACTGCAGGTGAATGAACGACTTATGTGTCAATGTCCCAAGAAGGCGATTCTGCTCAGGCCGTCTCCTGTTTGATCATGTTGTGGTGTGCGCATAGCCTATGGAGCATCTTGAGTAGGCTACAGTAAATAGGTTTTGTAGAGTAGTCTAACCGTATGCTCGCTTTATGTTTTGAACAAATTGAGAAGCATGCACTCACCAAAACAAGTTAGCAAAAAAAGTAGGCTTTCTCACCACTCTGACAATCCCAAAACTTGCGCACAACAGTGAACTGGACTTGTATTATTATTAATTTCGGTGGCAAGTATACTTTCATTTTTCCATTAAATCGTCAATAAAGGTTATATCATGTACAACATATTCGGAAAGCCTATTTATAGCTATATCTAAGGAGGTTATAGTCTATTGAAGATACAGGATCACATTCCTTTGAAAATGAAAACTAGAAAAAACCTTTGGAGATCGCGGTCCTCCGCTAAAGCCACGTACGTAGCACAAATCCCAAATGTTGCGAATCAACAATCAATACCAAAGTTTCATCCAAATCCGTGCACATTTCGATAGTTAAAAGTCTGCAATTATAGGAATAGACTAATTCACAGCTGCGGAGTGAAGCCTAGAAGAAAATATCTTCCCTGCAGCATGAAGTGAAACTTTTTTGCCTTATTGATCTAATTGGAATTTTGACCTAAGCACAAGTAAACCCACAAATGCGCTCCAGACTTCACTTGAGGAGAAATATGAAAGTTAACGCATGCCATGAACAAGACATTTTGCATTGCATCTTATGCTCAGTAATTGACAATTTATAAAGAAGCTAACATGCCCCCAGTCAGTAAAATGCAGTAAATTGCGAGTCTTTGCAATCTGCACGTCAATAGTCATCCCTCAATAGACAACAATCAAGTGGTTATGAATTTGGAAATTTAGACAAATGTCATTTTGGTCTCAGAGAACTGTCAGGTTATTTTGGAGGCCTGACAATTACCAAGGTATGGTAACTTAAAAAAAAAAAAAAAAAAATGCAGTGCTAGGAACAGGCCTTTCAGAATGTTACCCATATTGCAAAGACCAATGCGTGTGTGTGTAGTGTGTGTGTGTGTGTGTGTGTGTGTGTGTGTGTGTGTGTGTGTGTGTGGTACCTGATCTCCTTGTCCTTGATGAGTGTGAGGACGTGTTGAGTCCATTTGTGTGTCAGGCTGTCCACCCTCAGGTCCACCTCCCTCAGACCAGACACAGAGCGCAGGAAGGAGAACAGATCGTCCATATCAGCAGTCCACGTCCTGAGAAACAACATTATAAAACACAATCAAACACCTTCAGTCTTACATTTAATGAGAATTTTCCAACAGCAGCAGCTCTCCTACCTGCTCAAGGAGTCAAACGTCTTCAGGAAATCATTCCTCTCACCTAAGGGAACCTCTGCGTCTGGGATGGTGAGAGAGAAAAGAGACAGAGGACTTGACCTAGAAACACACACACACACAAACACACACACACACACACACACCAAGTTCAGGTTTCATTCCCACTCTCTAAAGAATAAGTATCCTTCAAGAGAAGAGACTGACTGACCTGTTCTGCTCAGGTGATGAGATTCTTGCGATATCCTGTCCCACAGTTATACTGGACAAATACACACACACACACACACACACACACACACACACACACACACACACACACACACACACACACGTAAGAGAGTGATCATTACCTTACTGCACTGTTAAAGTGACAAGTGTTCCACGCATGAATGCAAGAGCAGACCTTTTAAAGTCATCTTCATTTAAACTCTGTAGTTGACAGAGAGGACTGGGATTCAGATGTTTGTGTTCCTAATAAAAGGTGAAATATGGTTTTTGGTAACTCATTCTAGAAGCCCATGAGACACACAAAGCCAGCGTAGGGGCGTGTAGTAAAAATCAGAGTTTAGGCCATTAGGCCTACCTCGCAGCGGATACAGGGTTATGATAACTGTATGTTTTGCAAGTGTCTCTTTCCTGATAATGTTCTCTTACCTGAGAGTTCTATGCTGGTCTTTCTTCACCGAGAGAAATGAGCAGACTGTATCTCCATGTTCTCCCTGTTCCCCCACTGTCACACTAAAACAACACATGCAGGTAAACATGTGAATATTTATAAGTAAATAAAACCTTCTTGAAGAAAAAGAGGTTATTCATAATAGATTTACTTTCATGTCTTTTCTATGGTGAATAGCTTATATGAGCATAACAAGTTCACACGAGGCATGCCAATTCATCAACACCAGTGTTGGGCAAGCTACTCAGTAACTGTTAACTGTACTTAGAGTTTTGAAAATGTGGTAAAGGATTGGACAAACGCTTGTTAGCTATTGGAAAAACTAATGTTATCACTGTTATAGCTCACTCTATTTCCTGTAGACTGGCACATGTGAGGATGAGTGGGTACATCACAGAGGCCCACTGTATGGTCTGGATGTTGGCCTTTATATACACCTTCTGCAGCCCAGGCAGAGAGCAGAGTGACTCCAACAGCTGGTCTACATGCTCATCCAGAACACTGTAATCCACCTCTGACCTAGAGAAAAAAGGTGTTCATATATATTTACTGTATGTATATGTATATGTATATATACTAATTAGACAGGGAGCTCTTACTTGTTTTTTAGCTTCCTCAGTTGCTGGCAGGTCAGTAGGAGGTCTCTCCAGTGTTCCATGTTTTCCATGTTTTCCTTGTCCCCATGACTGGCTAAGGTGACTGAGAGTTCACTCAGAGCAGGCTGGAGGATGCTGACATCATGTCCAACCCTCACACTGATTAATATAGAAACAGATGCTACAATCAATCACTCAAAAAAGGATGAAGAAGACACACACAAAGCCGGCGGCTTTTTGCTATTTTCACAGCGCAGAAAATGAACTTCGTGCCGGCGCAAAGTTCAAAAAGGTTGGACTTAGGATGCCTAATTAATCATGGGTGTGTTATGGGTGTAACACAGACATAACCAATGACAGATCAATCTCTCATTGCCTTTAAGAACGAAGAGCGCAAAGCACCTGGTGAATTGCTATCACACCAGCTGATCTCCTTGTACATTTAAAGAAATGAAAATATTCAATAGCGAGCAAGGTCACACGTTGGGTCTAGTAATAGTCAGAGCCATAATGGGTCTGGTAATATTAAATTGATGTCTACAGGCTGCACAAGACACGAAATAAGCTGATTTATTCCTGATAGATATCTTGGAATATTCATTCGAAAGCGAAAGTAAACTTGATTCTCCATTTAACGTCCCCCCTTCTTATATCCTCACGCGTTTTCTGTTGCAGGCTAATAAATTGTGGTTAACCACATCTTCCTAAACATCATAATGATTTTCCGATTGTAATAATTATTGTTGGAACGAGGACTGCATTACCTGTTGCATTGTGCGCACATAAAATAGCATTTCAGGAATGCGCGACTGACGAATGACCAGGTTTTTCCCAGTCAGTGGCGGATCGCTTTCTGCGTCTGTATAATAGCATTTGTTGCGCTGTGCGCTGAGCCACACCTTTGACACACCTCCGAGGACGCAAAGTCACTTGCTAATTAGACAAGGTGAATTACTTGACAGAAAAACGAACCATGCGCTCGCACAAAATAGCAATGAGAGTCGCGAAGGCATGGTCCGCTGTCTGCATGATAGGGCCCTCACACTCACATACACAAACATGTATCAGGGTGATGTTGACAACGACAATGGCTACAACCCCCCCAGCACACAACCTTTAATAGACGTTAATATTTGGGCTAAATCCCGTCGGCCAGTCGTGGCCATCATTTAAACAGACGTCTATTTCAGACCACATTTCAACCAACCCAATAAAGAGGTGTACTAGATGTGAAATTCACACCACATTTCAACCAACCAAATAAAGACGTTTAGTGGATGTCCATTTCAGACCACATTTCAACCAACCTAATAAAGACGTCTACTAGATGTCCATTTTAGACAACCTATCAACCAACCAAATAAAAGTGTCTACTGGAGGTCAATTTCAGACCACCTTTCAACCAACCACATAAAGATATCTACTGGACATCCCTATCAGACCATATTTCAACCAACCACATAAAGATGTCTACTGGATGTCCATTACAGACCACCTATCAACCAACCAAATAAAGACGTTTGCTGGACATCCATTTCTGACCACATTTCAAGCAACCAAATAAAGACGTCTACTACACGTCCATTTCAGACCACCTATCAACCAACCAAATAAAGATGTCTTCTGGAGGTCAATTTTAGACCACATTTCAACCAACCAAATAAAAATGTCTACTGGACATCCATTTCAGACCACTTATTATGTAGCCAATTGTCTCAGGATCCTTTTACCCCCATTCATAGTCTAAGTCCCTGTATACACTCCTGTACAGTAGGTGGTGGTATATGCACCAAAGATATGTGATCTGCCAATAAATCAGAGAAGAAGAATTGGCTTTAAAAGGCACAATTCCAGTTTTGGCTTGTTTGGTTGACGGACTGCAACATTCTCACTCACTTGACTGACCAACACAAACATGGCCCTCTATTATACTACTACATCAAAAATGACAAAGGTAAGTCGTTAGATTGAAATGCTACATTAGGCTAAATTGAAGTGCTACATTGTACTAATAGTTACTTAGCATTAGGTGGCTAACATTAACTGTTTGTTTGTATTGTTTGATCAACTATGACTTACTAGTCCAGATGATACTGTACTGTATGTGACAAAATATAGGTGAAATGTTCACTTTTTCATAAAAGCGTGAAATTTGGCAGACTTGTTCAGTTTGGTGCCCTGAACAATTTCAGAAATGGAGCCATTGCAAAAATGGCTTGTGGCGGCCATTTTTATTTCCGCCATTACCGAAAACAGTATTTTTAAGCATATCTCTTGAACGGAACAAGGAAATGCAGAAAAGGTGATGGCTATACCTATCCAGCATGATAACGTGACCATTTTAGTTTTGAAAAGAACCTGTGTGTTTATTTGTCTTTTTGGGCAACATTGCCACTGCAGTGTTATAAATGGCACCCCTAATCAAATGAAAATGGTTTCCTTGTCATTCCAGATGCTGTGAAGAAGTGGAGCGACACAACCATGGACCGAACTTGGCAGACGATTTGAAACATGCCCCAGACCTGTGGTGGGGACTACAACAAGCAATAAAATAAATGAATAAAAACATATGGATGTATTCATTTACAAAAATGTGTTCATGATGAAAAATAAAATAATTTATGTAATTTTTATTTTGAATTATTCATTTAGAACAGCCTGTCTATTTTTGTCTAGATTATCATCTTATACATGATGAGTTTGTAAAATAAAAATACACAATGCAAATTTTTAAAAGCCTATAAAAGGATAATATAGGCTTATAAACTAATAAAAAATAGCAACATGACAGTGTAAAATAAGTTAAGACGTTTTTTCAACAACCAGAGAAAGACGCTTAACAGATGTGGTTTTAACCAAATATAGATGCTAAAAGGACTGCTTTTAAAGCACGTCTTTTCAACGACCAGAAAAAGACGCTGTATAAACGTGACTTCAACCAAATAGAGACTCTGAAAAGACCTCTTTTAAATCACGTCTTTTCAAAGACCAGAAAAAGGCGTTGAACAGGTGTCTCAACCAAATATAGATGTTGAGAAGACGGCTTTTATAGGACGTCTTTTCAATGACCAGAAAATGACATTGGACAGACGTGGTTTCAACAAAACATAGATTCTGAAAAGACCACTTTAGTAAGATGTCTTTTTAACAACCAGCAAATGACATTGGACAAACGAGGCTTCAACCAAATGTAGACGCTGAAAAGATGGCTTTCGAAGGGACATCTTTTCAATGACCAGCAAAAGACGTTGGACAAACATGGCTTCAACCAAATATAGAGGCTGAAGAGACGGCTTTCAAGGGACGTCTTTTCAACTAACCGAAAAAGCCACTGGACAGATGTGGCTTCAACCAAATGTAGATGCTGATAAGTCGGCTTTTGAGGGACATCTTTTAAACAAGCAGAAAAAGTTGTTGTATAACCTTTCACTTTTCTACCAAAATGGAATGTTGTATAGATGACATGAGAAGACGTCTTTTCAACGACCAGAAAAAGATGTCATATAAACTTTCACTTTTCAACCAAAATGGAACATTGGTTAGCAGACAAGCAAATGCGTCTTTTCAACTACCAGAAAAGCCGGTCAAAAGTCTTTCACTTTTCAATCAAAATGGAATGTTATTTAGATGTAATGAAATGTCTTTTCAACCACATTTTGCTGGGGGGGAATTGTCCAATGTTTTGTTCCCCATGTATAACAGATGAAATAATTTCAACTTGTTTTGTTCAGTGCACATTGATTAAGCTTTTCGACCAGACTATTACACACACATACAGTACATACACACACACACACACACACACACATTAGTGCAATCGATTTATAGGCTTTATATATCTGTCCAACCCCACTAGATAGGAGCTTACATGTCCTCTTTCATTTTGCTTTTACATTAATGTAATCAATGTCATCCCACGAAGTCCATCCCCGGGCTCACACCGCACACTAGCCAGTCAAAAAGAAGCCCGGGCAAAGATCATGGCAATCTCTAAGGCCTCGTTCAGATTGCCATTCCAAATCTGATGTTTTTGCATATTCAGATTGTATCTAGAATTGATTTTGGGTGGTCTGAACAGCAGAAAACCACATGAATTCCGATCTGATACACCCCACATATGGAGGTGATGTCAATTGCAATTCATATCCGAATTGCTGCGATCTGAAGAGTTTAACCACATGAATAGGATCTCATCGTGTCACTTTCGTCATTTGCCACGTGACACAAACATTAACACGTGGAATACAGATGGACGGTAGTGAGTGATTGATGTTAACTCTCCTTTTAAAAAATGGTATCGTCAGCTATAACAACGTGTGCGCGTTATGGATTTGCCGCAAGTTGCATATCACCTGGAATTTACCTCGCGTATGGAAAGCAACCTCAGTAAAAGTTTTCAGCCACACTGCAGGGAGGCAACTATCAGCTGTGCATTGATGCCCTAAAATAAAGATGAGCAACACTATTCTTCCATCTCTGATACTTTCCTTGTTATTTGTAGTGTGCTACGGCCCCACTCAACCATCTGTGAGAGAAACAACCTACACTCTACCCTCCGTGGTTTTGTTTATTATTTGTGGGCATGATGTGTTAGGGTACCATAGTAACCCATGTGGATATGACAGGGGAAATGTAGACATGGAGATTGGATATGAGTACTTAAACAAGCAATGCGAATGCGGACGATAGAGAGATCAGATTTTGATCAGATATGCAAAAAATCAAATTTGGACTGCAGTCTGAACATAGCTATAGAGTTTTAATTTGGGAGGGGGAGGAAGTACTCAACAATGACTGGGTTTCTACATAACAATGTTGGTAACAAATGTGCTGTAGCCTCACGTGAAGCTGTGCTGGTCTTTCCCCACGTGAAGAGATGAGCAGAAATAATCTTCATAATCATCTGGCAATGTTGTAGTCAGTGTCACACTGTTAAACAAGGTGAAATAATGATCACTTATCTGAAACAGATAATCTGGAATCATAACTACAGAATTATGCTGATGACTCAGTATTATATTTACTGTCTCTCACCTCATGATGCCCGTGACAGTCGCACGGCATACGTGCTCTATCAGCTTCTTTGCCATGTCTAAACGGACTGTCTTCACTGAGAGATGAACTGAACCCACAGACTTCTGATCTTTTAGAGCGCTGAGGATCTGCTGAACACACTCATCTGACAGCTGGCTGTTCTCCACTCTGGAAAAGAATAGCTGTATTGGTCAGCGCTCAACACACACTTAAGCAATTACACTCACAGGAAGTTCTATGTTGATAATATATTAATGTTTCAGCGATCAATCAACAGATGTAAACATGAGGCAAACATGAGGCAAAGTTCATTCTGCTGAGTCTTAAAAAATAGCAGAAGTCTCATTACCTCAGTCTTCTCAAGATGCTTCCACCCCCCAGAACTGAAACCAGATCCTTATGATCTGACAGCCCCTCCACATCTAGCCTGCAACCAAAGCATCAGATTGTAGATCAGATAACATGAGTCTGAATCTAACCAGAATTCAGGTACAAGACAATGAGTCAGCATTTACCATCATGCAACAGTGTCTATAGAACGGTTACACTTTATTTGAAGGTACCGTCAGAAGACTGACATGATACTGTCATTAACTATGACATGACGTCATGAATCTGTCATAAACTTTATACACCTGTTATGACTTCTGTCATTAAGTGTTACTCGGTATTTGTCATGGTTAGGGTTAGGGTATGTCAGAAGTCACGACAGGTTTATAAAGTTTATGACAGATTCTTGACGTCATGCCATAGTTAATGACAGTGTCATGCCAGTCTTATGACGGTACCTTCAAATAAAGTGTTACCGAAAATACTGATATGCAGACTTGTCGGTGACAACATAAAACTGGTCATTTGTGGCTTCAGGCATCATTCATAATGGACAATAAGGCATTTACAGTTATGTATAATCTGTCACTCACCCCAGTTCCTGACACTTCAGGCCAGCTAGTGCAGGTTTCAGTAACTTGAACTTGTCTGCTGTGAGGCTGCAGTTACTGAGGTTAAGACGCACAATATCAGGACTGTGTTGCAAACAGTAACTCAGTGCCAAACAGTCCTCCCACTTTAGGGCAAGAGAGTCCATTTCAATCTTCTTCCATTTTTCCAGAACTTTCTTCTTAATCTCCTCATCATGGAGCTCAAAAATGTAGTGGATGAAGAACAACAACCTCATACCGGTCATAATAAAGGCATCAAACTCTTCCAAAATATGTTCTGCTAGCAGGCCTTGGATGGGGTTGTCTGCTGGGGATGAGCTGTGCTGGGAAAAGAGTCTTAAGTTCTGTGTGAGTGACTTCCACACGTTTCCATTTGAAAGTCCAAAGAGGAAGCGAATCACAGGAAATAGATGGAAGTTTTGAGCTGCAAAAGGCCCTTTAACTGATTCCAGCAGTTTCTCCACTTCACTTTTCATCTGAGCCTCTCCTAAGGTGAAGTAGTAAAGAGCTGCAAGGAACTCCTGAACACTCTGGTGAATAACACCATACAGCACTTGTTCTACAGCATTGATTCTCTGAAGGAGAGGGATTTTGGTGAGACCGATTACCTTCTTCTGATCAAACAAGAATCTGCGTTCCCATGTTTCATCTTTTGCCAGTTTTGTCAAAATCTTCAATGACTCACTAGTAATGTTTGTGTCTTTCAGATAAGTGGACACAAACAGCAAATATATTGAGGTCCTAGTCTCCAGTTCCCGTATTTGACTAGCTAGTAGTTGACTATCACAGTTTTCTTTCAGGACAGAGCAGCAGGTCATCCAGCACCTCACAGGGGTGGAGCAGGAGGAGAACAAGAAGCTGTTTTTACGCACATTATCATATATTTCAGTTTTCCTCAGCTTCTCAAAGGGAAATGTGGAAAAGTAACCCTTCACCATCTCCTCATTGAAGCCCAGGATCTCAGTAAAGCGATGCTCCTGTTGTTCATGCACTTGCTGCTCCCGTTGCCTGAGTATGTCTGTCAGCCTCTCGGCTGCAGTGTACCTAGTGGTGACCAGCAGGAAAGACTCAGGCAGCATGCGTCCACCCAGCAGTGCCTGGATAGTGTCTACAGGGGGCGCTCTAGTGAAGGGTTGGCTGGGGAGATCGGAGATGGGCTTTGGTGCTGACAGATTCAGCTCATCAAACCCGTCAATGATGATCAGCACCTTGTGTCTGGAGTCCTTCAGAACAGCCTCCATGGCAGGTTTGAATGTCTGAGGAGAGCTCACCAGCTCAATTAAACTCCTTTTCCCCTGCATAATTAGCTCCTTACACCTCAGGAGAACAACCAGCTTAAATGTATCTGTGTATTGCTTCCCTGATGCCCAGTCATGAATAATTTTGCGTGTGGTGATGGACTTGCCGTATCCAGAGCATCCCTTAAGAACAACCACTTTGGGAGGAATCCCATCCTTGTAGAGCTGGTCCAGAGTGATCATCTTGTAGTCCTTGCTGTTTCCCCTATCTGTTTGTCTGGGCCTCTGGATGAGGACAGGTTCTATGTAGGTGTTGATATCTTCACCAGGCACAAGGTTGTCATGCCCCCATGTAAACCTGGCGATCACCCACTGTTTGTACCGATGGATGCCTAGGGAGTCCAATAATATGCATGTTACAAAACTTGCCAAAACATGTTGTAATTCCACTGGCAAGATGCTATTTTGTTTTACCCTATTCTCTGAACTAATTACTTACTTGCAATGACCTTAACACAAGTATGTAATTCATCACTCATATGACAAGCCCAAACTATTTTAACTATTATTCAGATTCACTGGTCCAATGGTAACCACTGCTAGCCTGATTGCCAACGACTTTCAAAGCTTTGCGAGACTTTGGTCTGACCAAGAGCCTGTAGCGCTGTAATTTCTCATTGCGCATGGTTGAGCCGCCTCCCACTAATGCCTCGGTTTGCTACTGGTCGATGTTAGAAAATGTTAGATAAAGCTTTCTGAGTTCCAAATTTTTGTGTTACGTCACTGGGAGGGCGTGCCAGGCTAAACCACTGCCTCCTGCATGGGTACTTGCTGGTAAACATAAATAAAAGCCAATGAATGATGTAATGTAATGTCTTTGAACAATGAAGTAGAAATAGCTGCATTACCTGTGGAGAGGTAATACCCAATGGCCAACACAGTCAGGAACAGCAGAATGGATCCAGTCAGAGCCGAGTGATGCCTGGGGTGAGCATACAGAAATCCTGAAATACACACACACAGACACACAATCTGATGGGACTAAGTACATACACCCACATCTGATTTCATATGTAGCTTCACTAGACTACAAATGCTTCGGGGAATGCAACTTCCGATCATCTGACCATAGTGTTGGGCGGTACACCGGTTCGTACCGAAAACCGTTTTTTTATTCCAGGTATGATATGAATTTTTCATAAATCGGCAACTAGCCCTTAATGTTTCCAGACCGCAGGTGCAGGTTGGAGCTCATTGGATGAAGCTTTTAGATACCAAAATATCACTTACATGTAAATTCCCAAAATTAACCACCTGCTGTACCACTACTATAATTCACAAGTTACTCTATTAAAGTATACATGATGATGACACTATACCAAAAATACGTGACCGAGATCTCACTTGATATGGCTCCTGGAAATTGAATTACCAAAATTGTGTCTGTCTGAGAACTCAGTTATTCAGTGAAAACTGTCCAACCAGCCAGTGTTTCAAAGGGGCCTGCGTAGGGGCGGCTAACACCAATACAATGCATTCATTTATTTTTTAAAAATATAATATATAATTATTTTACATACTTATATAGCTCTAGGGTGGCATACAGTTTAAAAAAAAACACTGCATCCTACTGCTCTCAGATGGTAAGGACAAACAAACTCCAGTTGATTAACCGTCATGGACTATGACGAGACTGAGACACATCTACATTTATGCATTTGGCAGACGCTTTTATCCAAAACGACTTACAAAAGAGGGATAACAATCAAGCTACAACACAATACAAGCTAATGCACACTGGGAGATTCATTTGTTAATTGGACAGTTGAGAAGTGCTAGATCAGTGCATTCCAGGTAGTTGAAGGAACTAAGACAAGAGATACTCTTGAAAGAGCTGGGTCTTCAAGAGTTTCTTGAAAGAACAGTAGATAGAGTGCCTGTTGTTCTAATAGTCTTGGGAAGACTTTTCCACCAGTTAGGGACAATGGATGAGAAGAGCCTGGATGGATGAGACGAGATACTCACGTGGGACTGTGACCTTCAATTCCTTAGTCTGTTTTTGGGTTGACACTCTGCACAGGAAGATGGTGCCATCAGTCTCTTGCACAATGACACTGCGTTTGATGGTGTAGGATCCTTCAGTGCCAATGTGGGACTCTGTGGGTTTCGCTGATAGAACTCGTTCTTTATCATCCATCCACTCCATCTGGGGCTTAGGAAACCAGCCAGTAGATTCACACCGGAGAATCGCACTCACATTTCCCACACTCTCTGCAGTGATGACTGGAGTGGAGCCCACAGCTGGCGAGAACATTTTTGTTAATGTTTTGTAAAATCCAAAGTCTCCCTAGCTCGGCAAGTGTATGACCACATTGTGAAGAACAGCATTGTGTAAGCAGATTGGAATTTTGAGTATGATGTCATATTTAGTTCTTTGCTCAGCAGGACTTTTACAGACTTCCCTGGAAGATGGCTTCCAGAGGAGAACTTCAGGCAAGGTAGCTACTCGCCATGAAGTGTTCTAAAGTATACAGTGTATTTGTCACAGTGTACTTTCCTCTACCATCTGCTACCATCAGCCGGTAGGTATTGCTACCCTGCCCTTTCAAAGAACAGGACTAAATAATCATTCATTCCACAAGCCATTAACCTCTACAACTATGTGAAATATAGTGTTTAGTTTATGTGAGTGTTTCTTTTTACCATTTATTATGCAAAGGAATCATCATAATACCTTCAACTCTGACATGCACGGCAGCCTCATCAGTCCCAGTCTGAGCTGCTATGTAACACCTGTATGTGTTTGTGTCTGATGGTCTAACAGATGTGATCTTCAGGGAGAGGTTTCCTCTGGCCAGTTCCTCTCTGAACAGGCTTGTTCTCCCACTATAGGCGGGGAGCTGCTTGTCTGTTATGTCCTGATGTTTATTGTAATGGTGCACTATGTTCCCCTCAATCAGCCAGACAACCTCCATGCCCACTGCACTGGTGGGGGGGTCGAGGAAGCAGGGCAGGACCAGATCTTCACCCTTCACAGCCATTACTGGATCATCTGTACCCACAACCTTAAAACCTGCAGAGAGAGAATCAAAACATCAGAGCAGCTGTATGTTTCTACTCAAAATTTATTTACTATATAGATAAGTCATCTCTTTAGCTACAGGACCTACCTGATGTGGGCGTGAAGGCAATGACACAGAGCAGAAGAGTGACCAACACAGCGGCTCTCATCCTGAGTGGAGATAAGGCCTAAGATTGTACGATATTTGAATCAGACTCATACACCTGGAGAGAGAGATAATAAGAGTAAGTAAGATAATAAGAGTAAGTAAGAGAGAGAGAGACCCAATGAACAATTGATACTGCCTGATGACATTAACCCTTCCTGCCTAAGGCTACATTCTCTTAAGGCAGAGACTTTATTATAGTAGGTAACACATCAATTACTAAATCGTACCATTGGAATGCGTGAGAGCCATGTGTTGTAGCCATGTGACTGACTTTTGCGCAGACACAGTGAGCAAACTCTCTGTTAAGAATAAAGACTAAACCATTATGGAAACTTCTGCAAATACAGTATATCTACACTATTTCAATTCCTATTTAGACAAGGATTCATACAATTCAACCTGTAGTCAAGTGAATACAACCTACTGATATGGAGTATTTACCCTTTCATTTAGATAGGGCATTGCACTTACAAAGTCCCGAAGATGTTTCCAAGATGGCTGCAGAGTGAAGGGGCTTGCCTTAAAAGGACTTTGCTTAACCAAATGAATGAAGGTAAAAAACATCTTCAGATGAATTATGAAGCTTCCTGAGCTTTAGCCTATTAGGATGAGAGAATTAAATGAGAGAATTTAAATGTACACACTCAATATTCCTTGTCTTAACGGACAGCGACAGCAGTTGGAGACATCATTTGTAGATGAATATTTAACATGAGATGATATGCATAAGACGAACCTGTGGTTCCATTGCATACTCAAATACAATTCAATTCAATTCAATTCAAATATTTATTGTCTTTGTCAGAGTACAACAAAATTATGTTTGGAACATCCACATTCACTTCCATAGCAAATAAAATGCATAGTTGAAAGTGCAAAGCCAAACCCTTTAAATAACCCCAGTGTAAACATTTGGCACAGTGTGACAGACAGTCCAACATTTTAGCAAAATCATTGGTCATTTCATCAATAAAAAAGTGCAGGGGACAAGGTCAGACAGATGTAAGTGTGGGTATATATATTAGTTGTTATGCAGCAATGCAAGACCAAGTCAGAGTTATTGTAGTGTGGACATGATGTTTATTGTCCATGAGGGAAGAGGTGGGTTTAGAAAATCGCCACATTTCATTTCTTAAAGGGAAACAGTAAAAGTACTGAACTAGCTATGTAAAAGGCATACAATCAGTCTTTCTGGCACTACTAGCACATGATATCTGATAGCAAAAATAACAAAGTCATGCTGCACAGCAAACCCCAACTGCTCAGTGAACTCAAAATATAAGTGGAAACTGATCACCACTGACATTTATTTTTTCTTTGAAGTTTTAAATATTAATATATTAATAGGCCTATTACATTATATCATATTGTCACAGAAGGCATGCAACAGTTACATTATTATAAAATAATAGCCTACTAGAACAGACTATCAACAGACTATCATTTGATGATATTTGTCTATTGTATGTTTGAGCAATGGATTATGGGATTCTGCAACTATAATGCATCAATTTGAGGTAGCCTAGGAACTTAAATTTTGAGTTATTCTAAGCACAATTACCTGCCACTTACTAAGGTGATAAATAGTGGTTTTAAAACAAAGTCGACATGTCTCTGTAAAGCACATTGAACTGCTGTTTCGTATGAAATGCACTTTACAAATAAATCTGCCTTGCCTTACCTACAGTAGGTGATATAGCCTACCAGTGCAATGAGTAGGCCTATTGTAAAAAGTATCACAAATTCTAAAAGTTGCATGGCTTCTGTGTATTGCAGAGGATCAGGGGAGTGCAGTTACATTCAAAATAATTGAATTGGGTCTGAAGGGTATATTTATTTATTTATTGAAAAACTGATATTTCAGTGGTAATCAGTTTCCACTTACATAATATGTTCACCAAACATGTCAGAGTTTAAAGTGTAGTGCTCCTTTAAAAGCCTGTTCTCTCTTTTTTTCTGATGTAGTTAGGCTATTTACAGAATACAAAGGACTGTTGGCATAGGCTGTTTTGCAGAATATATGCAGATTTAGAGATTGAAGTAGCCTATGGTATTTAAAGTGATTTATCCCTATCAATTCAGAAGGAGCATAGCACTGTAACGTTATGCATGCTTACCGTATAAGCGCCGCCGTGCTGAACTTTTACTGGGCAGCTGCAAACGCTTACACACACACACACACACACACACACACACACACACACACACACACGGCAGACGGCAGTTAGAAAAAATACCAAAAGAAAAGTGTAAAGCCACGCTTGACATAGCCTACATAGCCTACTAATTGGGAATGACCGAACTGAACGCTCCAAAACTGTGTTTGGCAGTCGGTTGTGAACGGAAGGGCGTGGTATAGGCAGCGAGATCAACGGTTTGATAGCCACTTGTTTGTAGCCTGACACGTCAGACTATATCATAAGAATGTATAGTCTGAAGACCACTGATAGACTGTACCTCAATGGAGGGGCGGGTGATTGCGTTGTCTTTCAAACTGCCTCTCCACGTAATAGGCTAGCGTTCCGGCCAGTGGTACCAGCTGGTATATCAAACTTTTCCGTAGCCCGTCGGTAACACGGCAAAGACATCTTTTTCAGAACGAAAAACTTCAGTGCACTTTCTTGTTTCACTTTCAAAGAAAATGACAAGTGCAATTCGTCCAAAACTAAAGCCAAAGACGATTCCGCTCTGGTTTGAGCAGGGCTGTCGTCATCGTACAAAGCCCGCCTTACGATTTCCTGTACACATACCGCGCTGTGATTGGTTATCCGCCTCCAGAGGAAGGCTAAAACGGGTTTCTATCAGTGGCCTCTAGACGTACCTCTGTGCAAATTCAAATTTGCTACCACTAGGGGTACGTCTAGAGTCTAGGCTAACTTGTTTGTTGGCTATGCCCAAAGTGTTAAATTAGGCAGCCAATACGAAAGCGTAAACGTATTTTTTTTTTCATGTAGCCTACCTTCAGTACATGTCGAGATAATTTCCATCTTTAAGATATGCAGATGGTAAGGTTCCCCCAAAATTAGGCTACTATAATAACAACAGCAACAGCAACACAAAACACTCCTTTGTGGCTGGCTAAACAAGACCTGCATGCGTTACGTTAAGCCCCAAACAAACGGCCCTGGTGGTTGGTTCACTGAAACTATGTAGCCGACACTGAAACAATATGGGGTTAAACCGGATAACCTGTTGACGTTGTCGACAGCTCTATTTGAAGAACAAAACAGGATAAAAGTCACCAACAATGTCACCAGTCTATTTGGCCTTGCATTTAGCCTTTGTGGCAGTATGCATGAATAGCCATCATTTCTCCACAGAAAACAGACTGCAGGCAATAAACAACGTAGGCTATAGGGTCCGCAACAGTATTAATGTGCGCGCATAAAAGTAGTCTACCTCTGCTCTGCTATGTTCAGTGTTGCGCTACAACATTTCCAGTTTTTGTTGAGGCAAATTCCCCTGGGTAAAGTGCGCGAAGTCACATTTTTATGCTGTGAATTTTGAGCATTAAGAAGTATGTTTCTTACCTCGAGGGTAAAACCACTATATATCAAAGGTTATAGCTTCCAGTCCATATCCATATGTTCGCATCTTTAAAGAGGAGAGTTTAGCCTATCTCTACATGTAGGCAGTAGGTTCAGTTTCACTTTCACTTACCAGCTGTCAGTGCCGAGTCCAGTCTCAGACGCACTCTAGCGTAGCAAATTGAATTTGCTCAGCAGGTAGGCTACGTATAGTGACGAGCCATATCTCAGACCTCGATTGCGTCTGAGCTGTTTATGCTATTAGTTGTATTCAGACATCATTGTGTTTAGCTAATCACAACGTTATATCTGGAGTTATTGGGCGGGCTTAGTGTTGTTTGAATCGCTTGTTGCTAGTCGCGCTGATTAGTTTTAGCAGTTTTACCTGAGGGTCTATCACCGGTCGCCAGACAATACATTCATGTGATAGGCTGCCATGTCTGGCTAGTCCAGTCTGGCAATATTGGTTCGATCCTTTTTTTAAGAAATAATGCAATTATACATTTTTAATACCATGCCGAATCAAAAAGTAGGCCTAGGACTATTCGATTTCACATTTTCAGAATTCATTATTGCTGCCATCTTGCAAGATTGTGCATTTTTCTGTCAGTATGGCACCATAATATTAAATAGCCTATACAAACATCAGCATCAGAATCCATTTTATTGGCCGAGTATGGCAAAAACCAAAGGTTAGTTTTCTAATGGGAAAGAGGACTGAATCTGAAGAGAAGTTTTAGAAGTTTTATGTCAAATGCAATGCTATCTAAACATTGATTGCAAGAAATATCAAGTTTTTTTATGCACAGTAAAAAAAAATAAAAAATATATATATACATTGAAACATTGAAAATGAATTCCAGCATTCTGTTATTCACTGAATACATTTAGAGTCTTATGATTCGATTTGTTAAAAGCATGAGCCTTCTTGCTTCATAGAAAAAAAAACTGGCACAGAGTTCATGATTCATTTAAGGTGGTAGTTTTGCTATTGTGTTTTTCAATAGTAATCTTTTCTGGTAAAGTAGGTTCTCTGAGTGTGTGTCTCCTGATAGTAATCAACACTGCTCTAGGAGCTCCTGTGTGTGTGTGTGTGTGTCTGTCTGTATGTGTGTGTGTGTGTCTCTGTCTCTCTCTCTCTCTCTCTCTCTCTCTCTCTCTCTGTCTGTGAGTGTGTGTGTGTGAGACTTCTGGTGATCTTCACCCTAGGAATTCCTCTCTGTATGTGTCTCCTCTGATGGTGATCTTGACTGGTCTGTTGCGCTTCAGTCTCCCCTCTCTGAAGTGATTGAACACTACGGTCCTCTGTTTGATCCTTCAAACAATCAAACAAACAAAAAAGCTAATAAACATCTCTATTATGTTTGATCCAAAAGCCCAAATCTTTCCCAAATCTCGAGCCAAAACCAGTTCTGAGCTCCCAAATGTAAGTGTCAGTGTTGAGTGCACAGATCCGATATTTGGTTAGACAAAATGGCTGGATTGGGTAAAAATGTAGCCAATTCAAGGGCCGATTAACGGTTTTCAAATTCAGACCGACAGCAGCAATTAGTATTGCAGAGTCAAGGTGACGGCTAACGCTTGACAGATGGATTGTCCAGGATTGATAGTGTTGTAAGATTAGCCAACATTAGCTACTCATCCAAATCATTATCAGCATTAATCCAATACAGATTTTCCTCAAGTTTTCAAGTTTGTAAATATTTATCTTCAATGATAGGCATACAATTATCTCCAGCATTTTTTCCCTCTAGTGCCTTTCTTTCACGTAGTGCCATTGCAGTCACGTAGGTTCACGCTGAGATTTCAAGTGATATTCAATTATATACTGTAGGCTACCTTAAATAACAATTTATTAAATTTAAGTTTAAGTCACTGCGGAGCATCATGGATTCTTCATTTCAAACTAAGTTGAGGTACAAACAGTTAGTACAGAAAACAACATTTTTCCAATTAGGAGAAACACATCACCGTTAACTCAACAAAGAACTACAGTCATCAAACTGAATGCTTATTAAATCTGCCATCTCCTCCTAGTTTTACAAAGCAGTCATCCATTTGGAGCAAGACTGAACATCGGAAATTCACATCATGACAGCAAGTTCTCAACACACACCATGGACTAGATTGCAGTGCACTGATGTGTTTCTCTGAAGGTTACCTCAGGGGGAGGTGGAAAAAGTGTGCATTTCCCCAAGTGGGATTTCACAGAGATAGTCTGGGAGTGGGTGGACACCACCAATATGGCAGCATGTCTGAGGCTTTAGAGATGTAATGAAGTACCTTCAACGGACACAGCCACAGTTGCCTCATAGGTCCCTCTCATAGTTGCAATGTAACAGGTGTATGGGTTTGTGTCTGAGAGACTGAATGATGTGAGCTTCAGTGAGAGGGTTCCTCTGGCCAGTTCCTCCTTGGACAGACTTGTCCTGTTTCTGTAGACTGGGAGCTGCTGGTCTGGTTTGTCCTGGTGGTGCTGGTAGTGGTGCACTCTCTATCTTATTTCCCTCTGTGAGCCTCGCTACATCCATGTCCACTGCACCGGTGTGTGTTGGGTTTGAGATAACAGGGCAGGACAACACCCACAACACCCACTACTGATCCACCAACCACCGCAACACCTGCAGGAGACACAGCAGAGTCACTTTACACACACACACACACACACACACACACACACATAGGCTACACACACACACACACACACTTTTGTGCCCGCTTTATATATATTAATTTATGCATTTTTCAATGGATGCCATTTTCCTCGAATAGAAAGAGTAAGTTCCCAAAACCCCACCCCTACAAACGTGGTATCATTGAAAAAATCATTGAGAAGCCCTCTAGATATCAAAAGGAGTTGCATGCAAGCATGCAGGACCGTTTCAAGGTATTTGGGGGCCCCAGGCAAACAAAAGAATAATTAATGAATTATTTTTTCATGAATAGTCTGCCGATTTGGATATAGCTCTTTGCAGAAATGTAAAAAAAAATACAAGCAAAGAAAACAAGGCTATATTGCATATTTTGTGTCCCTCTGATAATTGATAAAAGGTACCATTAACAATAATTTCCAAAATAGACTAGAGCTTATTTTATTCCAATTTTATTGTCTATTTTTCTCTCATAAACTTTGGTCAAATAATTAGGCAACATTTGTGAAGGAAATGCCATAACCTGAAGTATCCTAAGTAATTGTTGTAGCAGTAAAGCCTATAGCCTGCATAGGTTCACAGAAGAAGAAAGACACTTACAGGAGTGAAGCAGAAATGCTCCCCTTCTAGGCGGAGGTATATCCTGTTTTGGAAAGTTTTTTAAGCTATTTCCTGAACTTATTGGACATTTAGACTGGATCTACTGGCTGCACCATGTGCTCTAGTTTAATTTGATACCTATTTCATAAATATTGCATTTAGCGCTTCTCACAACAATAACGCATTACATGCATTGAATGCGGGACGGGATCTGTTTCTGAAGTGAAAAATTATAATGACCAAAAAACGAGATGTGCTGAATATGGGGCAGTTGACAACTCTACCTACTGGTATATTATTTTTCTCATGAAAAAATAAAGAAGGAGCAGATTCAGTCCCTTTGTGAGAGCTTGCAGTTCATGCACGATTTGATCATCATGTCATCATCTGGATCTGGATCACCACCAAAATTTAATCAGTTCTTACTTGTCCTTGTAGCGAGGGGGAGAACAGTGACCCCACCCGGTCTCGAACCCGGGTCACCAAGGTGCTAAACGCGCAACTTGACCGCAACGCCAAAGAGCCAGGCTCGTTGGTAGGGCAGTAAGAGCGCATACTCAACCATAGTGACGGTACTCCGTCACACTGCCTTCCCCTTCGGGAAGCGCTTCACACACACTAGCATCACTAGCAACGTAGCCTGACTAATAAGCCGACTGTTGACTCCGTCACAGTCTGGAACAATGCAATGGAAACATGTTTCCGTTTGGATATGACGTATCCTCTCACCAATTTATTTTGACATAGTAGCAGCAATAAGTCCTCAAGATCATGAATGTTAATGTCATGTACCAATTTTGTAAAGGTAATTCGAAAGTGTGTGGAGGGGGGGATAACAAACATGTTCAGGCAAGTTAAGAGACATCGCTCTAAACCGTGTGCTGATTGGCTAAACCGTGAGCGAACCGAGGTAGGCGCTCTATTCCAGACTCGTACGGAGGTAAAATTCATTTTAACGTAAGTACGCAGGATGGCGCTGCTAGGCTATCCCTAACGGGTAATTCTGTGTCAATTCACCCAAATTTTGGAAAATTCCCTGCTTGACCATCTCAGAATTTCCTGAAAAATTCTCCTAAAAAGATACAATTTGTAATAGTAAGAGTCCAAAATATTAGGTTCATACAATCACTAGTTTTTTTAATAAGAAATATTTCATGAGGAATGCTTTTTGGCCATTTTTTTGGCATCATAATCTAAAGGCCGTTTTTAAACAGCAGTATCTGGAAAACTCTCTCACCTATAGCATTCAAATTTTCTACTGTCAATATGTGTCCAGATATTGCTGTTTAAAAATGGCCTTTCAAATTATGGTGCCCAAAAAGCATGTGTGGTGTTCTCATGTATTAATGTTAAAATGGTACTTAGGGAAAGGTCATGAAAATGTAAAAGGTCAAAAGTAGGCCTCTGTGTCTGCCTCTGCTCAAGGCAAAGGTAGGCCACTATTCTCTGAGTAAACATGATCTTATGACCACATCACATTTGGACAAGTATTAAAGGAAAACATAAGGCGGCCTGTTTAAGGAATAGAAGACCCTGACGGGTCGAAACGTTGCTTTATTTTTTTAATTGAATAAAAAAGCCTCTTTGGGAGTAAGCAGTGTGCGGACGATTTTCCTCTCTACTCTGTTTAAGGAATAGACCAGGGAGTCGCAGGGAGTCTGCATAAGAACCTTGAGGAGGTTACCTGTGTGTGTAAACATGATTTCCGAATAGACCATATTTGGATTTTATAATTGCCAAAGAAAAACATTTAGTGGTTTACTGGTTTGGTGAGTGGAACATGAAGTACCAAACAGCACCTGTAAAATAAGGTCAGGTCACACAAAGAGTCTTAAGTTAGAGTTAAATGGTTTTCATGTATTTCAACTTAAAGAAATTCATATGTTGGGGGTTACCATGCCACTGGATATCAGATTGTTGAATGTGTTCTTGGAAAGTACCGTGCCTTTCATTGAAATCTTGTAACATAAAGTATGTGCCATCAGCCAAAAAACCCTGGTACCACTGAGTCTAAAACACCATAGAATATCCTTGTATGTTATTCACAACTATTATTCAACTACCTGTCTTTAATTCCATATAACCATGTCAAGTTAATGAATAGAGGCATAAGTGTCTGATCCAAGCTGAAAATGTTTTGAAATACCAGGTGCATGAGTCACAGTCCAAGATAAGGGGGCACATCTTCAAGGCCATAATAAACACTCTGTACAACCGTAATCCAACAGCCCCATCCAAGGGTCGAAAAGCAAAGCAATGATTTGATTTAAATGTGGTCTAACACTAGCCTGGCGATGCCATCCTACGTAGCTCCGCTAAACATTTATCTCCGCATGTAGTCTGGAATAAACCCCCCTTCCCGCCTTTCCGTCGGTTACTGTACGGTTTAGCCAATCAGCACACAGTTTAGAGCGACGTCTCAAAATGTTGTAGTCTTTTTTTTGAGGTCAGTGATAGGGACGCGTTTGTTATTCTCTCCCCCACTTTCGAATTACATTCACAAAATTGGTACATGACATTAGCATCCATGATCTTGAGGATTTATTGCCACTACGATGTCAAAATAGATCAGAACTTGCGAGAGATCTGTTAATACTGAAAGCGAAAGTTGTAGGCGTGAGAGCCAGGCAAGGGAATACGTCATATTCAAACGGAAACCTATTCCAATTGCGTTGGGCCAGACAGTATGACACAGTCAACAGTCGCTTTCGCCCAGGCTAGTCTAACCAGCCATACTTCTCCCATTCAGGGTGCCCCACAACCTAGTGCTTCACGCTTCTCTGGGGTCCCTCACACCGATGTCAACCAATCCAGGAGGTCCCTCATACGGCTCACACATTGGGTACGCCTCCGATGGCCTCACGGTCGCCATCCCACTTCTGACACCATATGTAGCGAAGGGACACAACAGTGACCCTACCCGGTCGGGGTATGCTAAAGGTGCAACTTGACAGCAACACCATAGAGCCAGGCTCGTTGGTATGGCAGTCAGAGCGCATACTCAACCGTAGTGACGGTACTCCGTCACAGTCGCAATGTACACGTTGTCTGAAAATCTCATCTAACTCCGTGCAGTACATCTTCCGAGATGCTGCTGTGTATTATCTCAGTTCCTGAGTTTTCGTGAGTTTTCCGAGGTGCTGGCATGTAGTATCTCAGTTCCTTCCAGAAGCGGCGATGAGATGATGTGTGTGAGTGTGTATCTGAGTGTGTATCTGAGTGTGTGTGTGTGTCCCAGCTGAGCGGGCGTCTGCTGCGTGTGAGAAGCTGCAGTGGGAGGGGCAAGTTAGACTCCTCCCCCTCCTCTCCCGTCTGGATGATCACGACCTTCAGACCCGAGTTCACCAGAGCCTCGTACTCACCCAGCCCACGCTCAAAACACACCTGGGACACACACACACTTGGGCTAGTGGCCGTGGGTGTGTGTGTGTCTCTGTCTGTGTGTGTGTCTATTGCTGTGTCCTCCAGTGAGTCTTGCTGCTGAGGTGTGTGTGAGAGAGAGAGTCTGTGGGTGTGTGTGTGGGAGAGAGAGTTTGTGGGTGTGTCTGATTCTGTCTCAGTGTCTGGTGCGTGTGCATGTGTGTGTATAAATGTAAGTGGTATTTTTTTCTTGCCAGGGAATTCTGTGAGTGTGTGTGCCTGTGCGTGTGTGTGTGTGTGTGTGTGTCTCTCTCTCTCAGTCCCATCCAGTACGATGATGAGTCTGCGACTGTTTTCCAGGGCTTTGTCGATGACATCATACACCACTGTAAAGGATCATGGGAGACAGGAAGTTAGGAAAGAGAGGAAATTAATTGAAAATCATCCTCAATTCCAACATAGCAACAGATTCCAAGGCACACAGACAGTCTCTAACTCTCTCTCTCTCTCTCCCTCTCTCTCTCACACTCACACACACACACCTCATGTCTATCAACTCAAGGCTCTACAAGATGCACAACTAGTCTATTCAATCCCCATGACTCCTTCAAATGCGTCCTTGTGCTCTTGTGCGCACACACACACACACACACACACACACACACACACACACACACACACACACTCTATTAGAGTGCTCTAGACTACCATACAGTACAGAAGTACAACCTATGGCTGATAGCTAGACGTCCCTGCTGAGCAAATTGAACTTGCTACCGCTAGAGTACGTTATAGTTATCTAGTCTAGACTACCATAGACTACTGAATCAGAGTGATCTAGACCATCACAGATCTAGACTACCATAGACTACTGAATCAGAGTGTTTCTATCACAGATCTAAACTACCATAGACTACTGAATCAGAGTGATCTAGACCATCACAGATCTAGACTACCATAGACTACTGAATCAGAGTGATTCTATCACAGATCTAAACTACCATAGACTACTGAATCAGAGTGTTTCTATCACAGATCTAGACTACCATAGACTACTGAATCAGAGTGATCTAGACCATCACAGATCTAGACTACCATAGACTACTGAATCAGAGTGTTTCTATCACAGATCTAAACTACCATAGACTACTGAATCAGAGTGTTTCTATCACAGATCTAAACTACCATAGACTACTGAATCAGAGTGATCTAGACCATCACAGATCTAGACTACCATAGACTACTGATTCTATCACAGATCTAAACTACCATAGACTACTGAATCAGAGTGTTTCTATCACAGATCTAGACTACCATAGACTACTGAATCAGAGTGATCTAGACCATCACAGATCTAGACTACCATAGACTACTGAATCAGAGTGTTTCTATCACAGATCTAAACTACCATAGACTACTGAATCAGAGTGATTCTATCACAGATCTAAACTACCACAGACTACTGAATATTGCACCTTTAAAAGCTAAATAGAATACAACAAAGTAAATAACAACTAACAGATCACTAAGAGCCTTGATCAAATAAGTAATGATCAAATGCAGCATGAAAACACAAACATGAACACATACAACCAGATGGATAACATCGATGACAAGGTCAAAAATAAATATAAATAGAGTTACTTAACAAACACAAATAGAGTGCACAAAGTCATTAATTAAAAATGACTTATACCAGTGCTTGGTCAAATGTCCTATTGTGATGATGTGCATGATTTTCAGATAACTGCATGGCAAGGAAATACTTCCACTTTTCCATCCATATGTAACGGATGCCAACTATCAAGGCTAGCTAGTGGCAGCATGTGTAAATCCTCATGTAACAGTGAATATTTTGTCAGTTTCCACTTGCACTTGTTCTTCATGACTACACTGTTGTTCAATACTGACCCCTAGGGGCTCTCAGGTGGAACTGCTTGGCTCTCACAGGTTTATGGAGATAGAGCAGTGGTTCTCAAAGTGTGGTCCAGGGACCGCTGGTGGTGCGCGAGCAAGCTCAAGTGGTCCGCGAGAGGATTTCCAAAAAATATGTGTATTTAGTCTGTTTTTCACTAAAATTATTTTAAAGCCAAAGAGGAGTGGTTCAATGAATACTATAGGCCTGTAATTTACATTAAAAACTTCAAGCTATCTGAATTTGAAGTGCCCATAAATGACAATTTAGAAATGCCTAATGATTTGGTCAAAGGGCAAGGGGTAGCAGCATGCGACTTGGTGAGGGGGTGCGAGGGTAGGTGGTCCCTGAAAAATATTTTTTTGGGGCAAAGTGGTCCTTGGTCTGAAAAAGTTTGAGAAACACTGAGATAGAGCCAGCGGTAAGTTCTATATAAACACCACTTAGAAATGATTCATCCTTGACTGAGTATTCTAAGTAAACACACATTGAGAGATATACTGCGTCTGCTTTGTTGTAGTTGCTGCCAGTATACTTTGTGTGGTTGTTTATGCCCGTTTCAATGCTTTTTTGTTGAAGCTACTATAGTTTAACTACATTTGAGTAGCTTGGCTGTAGAGTAGCTATTTTCTGCATCTGATAGCCTTTCAGTAATGTAGCTACTTTTAAACCTTTTATTGTCTGACAGAGGTACAATAATAATAAAAAAAGTGCCCATAATGAAAACAAAAATCACTTGAGACTTCTATCTTCTACTGTGTATAAAATATATAGGGGAAACATATAAGTGTAATAAAGTGCTAAAATATAGATTAATATATTAATATGCACAATATACATATACATACATATGAGCCATACACAACTCTCAGTGTGTCCTGGAGAGTTAATGTCCTTTAATTAAGATCTTGACTGGTCAAGGAAATGTCAGCGTGTCCTTACTGAGGTCTCTTCATTGTGTGTGTGTGTGCGTGTGTGCGTGTGTGTGTGTGTGTGTGTGTGTGTGTGTGTGTGTTCCCATATGTGACTCTGCACAGCGAAATCAGTCGCTTCGCAGAAGCTTCGTTTCTGAGAAAATTCTAAAAATGGAATGCTTGCACCAAAAAAGTCGAATTTCACATTTCAGCATAATTTGACAGAATAAAGTCTACTCTTTCAGATTGTTGTTAACTTATGCCGAAATTCATACCTTAAATGGGTTAAAAATGTGTTTGTTGAGAAGGTGTATCCATTTAGCATTGTACTAACTTAGCTGTAATAGATTTCTAGTGCTAATTGGTTTGTACAGTAAACTACAGCAGTGAACATTCGTCATAGATTATAAGAAAAAATAATTATCTGAATGTAAAGGGCTTTTTAATTTTCATAAACTAGGCTAGAAGTAACTTGCAGATTGTGTTGGGGTCCATAAAATTCCTCTAGATGGAGTTAACGTCGGGTGGAGAATCTGACTGAGTTGGAAGCTGGCTAGTCAGACCGGTTCAATTGGCGCAGCTAGTTGGCATAACTGGAAGTTTAATAAGCTGTTAAGCGTTCGGTAGCGGTAACGGCACAAACCAAGTATTAACTGTCTGCTGATTTTTCTGCTTCAAGGATATCACTCAGATGAGGGACATGACAACCATAAATCCCATACTAACTAGCTGCATCCACACATTGCATCGTTGCGTAGCCTAGCCTACTTCATAGCAAAATACCAAACCATCCACTGGCTCTTACCTTTACGGTGAGCTTCAAGTTATATCCATGTTATATCCATATTTCGTGTAAAGTCCACAAATAGGGGTATTCCTGTCTTGGTTGCATGTTAGATAAGTAGGCTTGATATCATTTAACTGGTTTGGTTGGACTAGTAGCAGAATTAATTCAGCTGAGTTCACTGATATAGCCTTATGTTCAAAATAGCTAGCCTAATAACTCCCTTGCAGCTAATAAACTTCAGCGTTGTTTTTCTCCGCTTTTCAATTTCTCTGACTTGCAACATTGTAACACTTTGAACGCTCCTATCTATGTCATTTGTTGACCAATGGTATCGATAGTGGAATCATTTAAAAGGTTATTTTCTTGCCTTTCATGTGAATGCAATAACTTAATTTTGAAAAAAATGCCAATGCGACTGATTTCGCTGTGCAGGGTCACATATGTGTGTGTTTGTGTGTGTGTGTTTCTATACTGTATGTCTAAGTGTGTGTGTGCGTGTGTGTGTGTTTCAATATATGTTTAAGTGTGTGTGTGTGTGTGTGTGTGTGTGTGTAACTCCTAGTGATCTTCATTGGACTAGTAGTTTCTCTCTGTATGCGTCTCTGCTAATGGTGATCTTGACTGGTTTGTTGCGCTGCAGTCGCCCCTCTCTAAAGTGATTGGACACTTCAACAGTCCTCCTTTTGATCCTGTTAGACAAACAAACAAACAAAAACAAACATGGCTGCTGTGTTTAGTAATAGCGAATTCAACAGTCCTCCTTTTGATTCTTAGAAGACAAACAAACAAACAGAAACAAACATGGCTGCTGTGTTTAGAAGTAGTGACATTCGCGGTACTTGGCTGACATTTACTGATCGATATTGATACCGCAGGCTACATTAGACAAGTTTACCATCAGAGAGAGACAGACGTTATTCAGATACAATATTTACAGTCATTGCTTGGATTTATGGACCGCTGTCTCGCTAGATTGTGGGAGTTCATAATGCATGTAATGTTTAACTTGTTTTGAAAGTTTTATTTAATTTTCTGTGTATGCTAGTCAGTAAAATTTGGGATATATACATATCCCCTGGATGGTGCTTTACTGTAATACTTACCCTGTGAGAATGAGTTTAGAGTCTCCTTTCTTTTAGTCTCACTGAGGTAATACATATTCTCCAGCAGTACTTATGAATAAAGAAATATCTCTACAGTGTGTGTGTATGTTTGTGTGTGTGTGTGTGTGTGTGTGTGTGTGTGTGTGTGTGTGTGTGTGTGTGTGTGTGTGTGTGTGTGTGTGTTTGTGTGATACCTACCCTGTGAGAGTGATGGTACAGTGTGTGTCTTTCAGACTCTGCTGTAGGTGGTCAATGTTGTCCACCAATAAGGGCCCATATTCACTGCTGACTGACAGACTCTCACTCACTACCAACCGTCCTGCAGACAGCCTGCAGAGGGAAACACACATTTCACCACACACACACACACACACACACACACACACACACACACACACACACACACACACACACACACACACAGATATTTTAATTGATGAAGTTATGTTTATGAGACTATGGACCAAAACCATTACAACAATTTTTTTCTAGAGCGAGTGGATTATATGGACATCATCACAGAACAGTTTGGCACTTAAATCTAAAAAGTTTGGGGAAAATTAAATGATAGAGGCAATATGTTTCCACTGAAACATTAACTTCACCAAATGTATTCACCAAATGTATTGGGGTTTATAGTGAATTGATTACTTTGACACAGAATGGCCCATTACATTAGGAACATTTCTGGTATTCTCAACCAGTCAAACATCATACACTTGGGGTCAATAAGGAACAGGAAGTGCTCTTACCTCACTTCCTGTAGGCTGGAGCAGTTGTCTATGAGCGAGATTATAAGCTGAGCCCAGCTGTCAGTCAAACAGCTCATCCTCAACTCCACCTCCTTCAGACCAGACAGAGAACGCAGGGGAAACAGGAGAGGACCTGCATACTCATGCACGTACTCACTACAACAGCAAACACACACACACACACACACACACACACACACACACACACACACACACACACACACACACATTCATATCAAATGCATTGGAGTTAATAGTGAAACTGCACAATCTTCACGTAACTAAATTAGACAATCTCTATGATTCTGTGTACCTTTCTATGTCATGTTTCAGAGTGTAAAACTTGTTGAAGTAGTCAGTCCAGTTAAACATGTTGAAGTCGTTCGTCCAGTGTGTGTGTGAATCTACTACAAGAGAGATGGAGGAGAGAGCAGGAGTGTTGTTCCCCTGGCTCAGGTGCTCCACTGACAACCTGAAACACACACACACACACACACACACACACACACACACACACACACACACACACACACACACACACACAGAGCCTGTCATTCCTTAAATCAGGGGGGGCGGAGGTGTGTGTGTGTGTGTGTGGGGGGTGGTGTAGTGGACATGACTTTAAACTCACCTGAAGTTTTTGGTTGTTTTAGTCACATAGAGAGATGAGCAGAGACTGTCCTCCTGACTTCCCCACTCCTGCAGCACATTAACACTGAACACACACACACACACACACACACACACATACTATCATTCATTCTTCTGACATCTGGCTAAACTAGCTAAATTACGGTAGCTATATTTTGTTCAAAAAGTTATTTTGATTAAGACACTTTGGAGAAAAGTCTCCGTTAAGCAATATTTTTGAGGCCTGCTGTAGCTAATCCCAAATGAATTAAATGTGAGAATAATCAGGATAAGAAGTGAAGTCAAAAAGAAGAAGCCACATACGATGCCACACAGTTGTCAGCGCAGTTGTCGCCAACTTTCCTGTTTCTAATCACCATTTCACAATGATGTTGGAGATGTTATCGAACATTGTAATGTTTGCAAGATTTTGTCAGAATGTTTATGCAAGTGTTCATGGCAGTCGTAGGCTTCAACATTGCAGTGTGTTTATTTTATTGGTGCTGTCTGATTAAAATGCTACATCACGCCACAGAATGAACCACTCGCCAGATTGGCTAGTGAGCCCAAAGTTGTTTCCAGGCACAGCCGAGTGTGAGGACGTGTTGAGCCCATGTGTGTGTCAGATAAACCTGTGTGTGTGTGTGTGTGTGTGTGTGTGTGGTACCTAATTTCCTTGTCTCTGGGCTGTTTTGTGATGAGTGTGAGGACGTGTTGAATCCATGTGTGTGTCAGGTGTGTGTGTGTGTGTGTGTGGTACCTGATCTCCTTGTCCTTGATGAGTGTGAGGATGTGTTGAATCCATGTGTGTGTCAGGTTGGCCACTCTCAGCTCCACCTCCCTCAGACCAGACACAGAGGACAGGAAGGAGAACAGGGCGTCCATATTGTTTTTATTCTTCTCTGTATCAGCAGTCCTACTCCTAAGAACCAAACATAAAGAACAAAACACCATGAGACATCTGTGCCACGAGGAACAGGGATTCAGCTTTACTGGACCTAACCTCAGGAACAACATGAAGGAAATCTTACAAAGTTGATACAAAATTCACTTGAGTATAAAGATTAGATTATGGTAGCAAGGGCAAAACATTCAAAACATTCACTTGGACTCATCATTTAGATTAGGTTGGGGAAATATCAGAACATTCCATTCCACTCAGAGACAGCAAGGTTACAGTAGCCTCATGAAGGACATGTTGACCCCATTTTCCTACACTTTCCTACCTGCTCAACTTGTCAAAACTCTTCAGGAATGGCACCCAGCCCTTTGAGCCGACCTCTGAGTCTGGGAGTGTGAGAGAGATAAGTGACAGAGGACTCCGTCTGAAAATACACACAGAAACAGTTTGAGTTTAAAGTTTAAAGTTTCACTCTCACCCTTGAAAGTATGTATATCAACAGGAGAAGAGAGTGACTGACCTGTTCTCCCGAGGGGAAAGAGAGAGGGCTGGGGTTGTTTGTGTGCAGGAGGTCCCTATTATATGCTGTCCAATTGTCAGTCTGAAAACACACACACACACACACACACACACACACACACACACACACACACACACAGACACACACACAGAGAGAGAGAGAGACACACACACACACACACACACACACACACACACACACACACACACACACACACACAGAGAAACACACACACACAAAACACACACACACACACACACACACACACACACACACAAACACACACACGGTACTCAGCATTAATGTCAGTTTACTGTGCTCCTTACTGTTAGTGTTACACAGGTGATGATTATTGTCTGAGGGTGCTATATAGTCTCCTGATTATTGTCTCTCACCTGATGATGCTCTGCTGGTCTCTCTTCATAGACAGAAATGAACAGGCTCTGTTTCCATGTTCTTGCTGTTCCCTCACTGTCACACTGAAATAATATTTATTAAATATGTACACAATACATTTATTAGTGCAGTGGTGTTATGGTTTTGACTCCTCTACAACGATTTAACCATCCTCTAAAACGTTATAAATTCAAACAATGTTTAATAGTTAATAATAGTTAAATAATAATAATAGTTAATAATAGTTAAACTACCAATATCTTAATAGCAGCTTAAATACAAAAAGAATCTAATCATTTTCAAAAAATGCTGCTGCGGCATCAGGAATAGATATAGGGTCAGATCATGTGAAATCAACCTGAGGCTCCCAGGTCACTTTCTCCAAAAATTCTGTAAAAAAAATAAAAAATGAAAAAAATAAATCACAGTTGTTTGTAAAGCAAACATATACTGTAATCTCAATTATTATGTCCGAATCACCTATAGTTTCAAAATTACGGTCCTTTGAATCATGAAGTCTGTTTAAGCATTTTGGTCGACACAGCATTTTGCCTAACTTTTAATTTCTCCATCAATATAACATGAATCACATTGAAATTTTGTGAATAGAGCCACTGTTTCTTAGCCTGACTAATAAGCAGACTGTTGACTCTGTCATACAGTCTGAAACAATGCAATTGAAACATGTTTCCATTTGGATATGACGCATTCGCTCGCCTCCAACTTCTGCGTTCAGTAGTAAAAGATCAAACATCATAGTGCCAATAAATCCTCAAGATCATGGATTAGACCCCGAAGCCGTGTTTTTAGGATAATGGCTGAAGATGTTATTGGCTGGCTAGCCGGCTCAGCTAAAACCTAAATGGCTGCTGCAGCCGCCAAAATGTTCATGTGGCCATTTTTAAGTTTATAGATGTCTATATCATACTGATCTCAGTAGCAATGTATGACTAACATGTGTATCACTATCAGAGTTTAGGGTTGGGTATTTATTAGCCTATATTTCTTCATACAAGAGCCAATTTAATAGCCTACTTTAAAACTGTACCAGTTCCTCAATGATAGGCCTACATACATTGATACCTGAACAAAAAAGCCCAAAGCACATTATTACATTAAAATAATAATTGTATTGATCTATACAATAGCCTATATTTGTTACCAATATCTCTAATTGTTTCACTAACTTCAGTATCTGAAGTTCAAGCAATCATACTGAATGGCTTGCCATAGGCTAAACGAAAAAATGGCTTGCCATATTTTCTGCAGGCGCGCATCACCTAGAACAAACGCAAACAAGCCCTCTGTTGAAATTGACAGTAGGCCTATCGTTCTTAATTAAATTGAACATGTTTCCCCTTTTCATAAGTATTTAAACATGTTGGAATATACAGGCTGTTAGGCATTTACAGCCTAAGTGATTTATTTACTTTAGTCAGGGCAAGTCCGCGATGAAAATGGTGTGGCTATGAAACGTCTCATAGCTCAGGATTATGAGGCTATGGTATAAAGGTAGGCTATAATTGTAATTCGAAATGTAATCCTCAACATTAGGCTATTGAAAGCTTCCTCATAACTAGCAGTTTTGCCAATGCTTGAAACTTGTAGGCTATGTTTGCACCACGCAGCTTTTCACTCATGACATTACACGCTGAGATAGCCAAATGCGTCTGATGAATAATTTCGGAACACCTGTGTGCAAGGCTGATTATCTAGCCTATTGTTTATTTTCGTGTGTATTACAGGCTCATGTTTATGGCAAGACCGATAGAAGCACTGCAACTGTCTCTACCTGGCTGGCAAAACTTAATCAGCTGGCGGCTTAATGGCTCAAAAAATAATTGGCTGGCGTTGGCTTAAACTCTTAATGGCGCAAATGGCGGCGCGTGGCAGCGGCTTCGGGGTCTATGATGGATGTTAATGTCATGTAGCAATTTTGGAAAGGTAATTCGAAAGTAGGGGGGAGAATAGCGAATGCGTTCCTATGCTGTTGAACTACAAGCTGCTGAACTACAGGCAAGTTCAGAGACATCGCTCTAAACTGTGTGTTGATTGCCAAAACCGTGGGGATACCGAGGTAGGGGGGTTGGGCCAGACCACTGTACGGAGCTAAAATCATTGAGCGGAAATACGTAGGATGGCGTCGCCAGGCTAACTGTTTCCTGTAGATTTCAGAAATCCAATCAGATTAGACCTTGTGAAATGTTAACCTTTCAAGGCTCTGAAAATGACTGGATCTGAGGTTACATTGACTCAATATTAAGTGTTTCGTGTTCTTGTTAGGTCTATGGTGTTCGAAATTCTTTCATTTCATGCTAAATATATTGCTGTTAGAAGGCCCGTGCAGCAGTGCTATGCTTAAACTTACTCCGGTATTTTCCTTTAAGCCAATGCATTGATGTTTGCTGTTCTTATTATGAATGGATGCTTCCTGTACTGTCTGTAAAGCGCTGCGAGACAAATGCACTGTAATTGAGCGCTCTACAAATAAAATTGAATTGAATTGAATTGAATTATTATGGTACTAACAAAATATATATTTTTCAAATAGGCATCATTTTCAAAGAAAGCCATGTTCATCTTTACTTTTGACTGTGTGGACAGTTCAGCAGATTTTCTTTTTAATTTTTCCATGTTGCCGAGATTATTTAAATTACATGCAAAAAATTCATTCCTTAAATGCTGAATGCACAAAAAAGTTGGTAGGCCCTTGCAATACCATTTAACACCACTTGTGGCAGTTGTAATGAAATGGAGGTCAGTTAAATAAATAATGAAATGCATTAATAAGAACTTAATTTTTGGAGAATGTGACCTGGGAGCCACTTGATGATGTCACACAGAATGACCACATCATTTCTAACACATATACATACACACACACACACACACACACACACACACACACACACTCACACACTCATACACACTCGCTCACTCTATTTCCTGTAGACTGGCACATTTGTTGATGAGGGAGTAGATCTCAGAGGCCCACTGTATGGTCTGGATGTTGGCCTTTAAATACACCTTCTGCAGCTCAGGCAGAGAACGCAAGAAGGATAACAAGTCCTCTACATGCTCATCCAGAAAAGCGTAATCCACGTCTGGCCTGGAGGAACACAAATAAATACTACAAACTGACCACATGCAGCCCACCAGAACTAGGTGTTCATATACTACTGTATGCGTGTAGGTGCCATTCAGACTGAACGCAGTTTTCACCTCCAAAAAAGCGAGTGTTCTAAAGTAGTGAGAGACAAAATGCACATGGTAACGTGCTAATCAGGTCTATGCGAGGCGTGTAGCAACGGTCGCAATTAAATTTGACTGCCTGGAGGTGAAAAACGCGTGTCAGTGTGAACGCTGCCTTACACTAGACATGAAACTCCTACTTGTTCTTCAGCTTTCTCAGCTGTTGGCAGGTCAGGAGGAGTTTTCTCCAGTGTTCCATGTGGTCTTTGCGTTCCGTGTGTTTTGTGTCCCCACAGTTGGCTAAGGTGACTGACAGCTCACACAGAGCAGGCTGGAGGAGGCTGACATCATGTCCAACCCTAACACTGATTAATATAAACACACAGAACCAGATATTAAATTCAATCACACACACACACACACACACACACACACACACACACACACACACAGGCGCACACTGCCACAGTGCCAATCTGTCCTTTTATATAGTTTTCTTTTTTGGTATGGAGCTCCTATTCTGCTTTTACATTTTGTAACCAAGTTCATCCCACAAGGTCAGTCCCCCGACCACCCAGTCGAAAATAAGCGTGTGGAGACCCTCTCTGACCCAGGCTACCAGCCAATTGATAAGCAATCTCTAATTGTGTGTATCAATGCTAATAACGAATGTGTTGTTGCCTTACGTGAAGCTGTGCTGATCCTTCCCCACATGAAGAGATGAGCAGAGATAATCTTCATCATCATACGGCAATGTCCTAGTCAGTGTCACACTGTTAAACAAGATGAAATAATGATCACTTATCTGAAACAGATCATCTGGAATCATAACTGCTGAATTATGCTGATGATGTAGTATTATATTTACTGTGTCTCTCACCTCATGATGCCGGTGACTGTAGCACTGCATACATGCTCTATCAGCTTCTCTGCCATGTCTAAACTGACTGTCTTCACTGAGAGATGAACTGAACCCACAGACTTCTGATATTTTAGAGCGCTGAGGATCTGCTGAACGCCCTCATCTGACAGCTGGCTGTTCTCCACTCTGGAAGAGAATAATAGCTGCATTTGGTCAGCGCTCAACACACACTTAAGCGATTACAACACTCGCAGGAAGTTCTATGTAGATGTTGTATTTGTGTTTCAGCAAACATGAGGCAATTCATTCTGTTGTGTCTTAAAGCAGAAATGATAGTTCTCATTACCTCAGTCTTCTCAGGACCTTTCCACCCCCCAGAACTGAAACCAGATCCTTATGATCTGACAGCCCCTCCACATCTAGCCTGCAACCAAACATTAGATTGTAGATCAGATAACATGAGTCAGCATCTAACCAGAGGTCAGGTACAAGACAATGAGTCAGCATTTACCATCATGCAGCAGTGTCTACAGAAATTACTGATAAAACATAACAGTTTTATTACACAGTTTGTGCATAGGCTCGTGGAAAACAACATACAACTGGTAATTTGTGGCTCCAGGCATCATTCATAATGGACAATAAGGCCTAGCATGCCACACTTCAACTCATTACTACAATGGTGCAGTGGAATATCCATTTATGTATAATCTGTCACTCACCCTAGTTCCTGACACTCAAGGCCAGCTAGTGCAGGTGTCAGTAACTTGAGCTTGTCTGCTGTGAGGTTGCAGTTACTGAGGTTGAGACGCTCAATATCAGGACTGTGCTGCAAACAGTAACTCAGTGCCAAACAGTCCTCCCACTTTAGGGCAAGAGAGTCCATTTCAATCTTCTTCCATTTTTCCAGAACTGTTTTCACAATCTTCTCATCATGGAGCTCAAAAATATAGTGGATGAAGAACAACAACCTCATACCGGTCATAATAAAGGTATCAAACTCTTCCAAAATATGTTCATCTAGCAGGCCTCGGATGGCATCTGGGGTTGAGCTATACTGGGAAAAGAGTGTGAAATTCTCTGTGAGTGATTTCCACACGGTTCCATTTGAGAATCCAAAGAGGAAGCGAATCACAGGAAATAGATGGAAGTTTTGAGCTGCAAAAGGCCCTTTAACTGATTCCAGCAGTTTCTCCACTTCACTCGTCATCTGAGCCTCTCCTAAGGTGAAGTAGTAGAGAGCTGCAAGGAACTCCTGAACACTCTGGTGAATAACACCATACAGCACCTGCTGTCCAGCACTGATTTTCTGAAGTAGAGGGATATTAGTGAGATCCATTACCTTATCCTGTTCAAACAGGAATTTGCCATGCAATGTTCCATCTTTTGCCAACTCTGCCAGCTTCCTCAAGGCTTCACCCATGTACGTATTCCTCAGCAGAGTGGATACAAACAGCATGTATATGGAGGTCCTAGTCTCCAGTTCTGTTAACTTCCCCTGTGGTGACTCCTTCAAGGCAGAGCAGATCATCCAGCACCTCACAGGGGTGAAGCAAGCGGTGAACAAAAAGCTGTTGTTACATACAAACTGATATGCTTGGTCAGCTAGCTCTCGGTTCTCAAATGGAAACTTGGTAATGTAATTCTTCACCATATCCTCATTGAAGCCCTGGATCCATATACAACACTGTTCCTGTTGCTTGAGTATTTCTCTGAGTCTCTCGGCTGCAGTGTACCTAGTGGTGACCAGCAGGAAGGACTCAGGCAGGATGCGTCCACCCAGCAGTGCCTGGATAGTGTCTGCAGGGGGCGCTCTAGTGAAGGGTTGGCTGGGGAGATGGGAGATGGGCTTTGGTGCTGATAGATTCAGCTCATCAAACCCATCAATGATGAACAACACCTTGTGTGGTGAGTCCTTCAGGACAGTCTCTATGACAGGTCTGAACATCTGAGGAGAGTTGACCAGCTCCAACAAACTCCTTTTCTCCTGCATAATCAGCTCTTCACACCTCAGAAGAACAACCAGCTTAAATGTATCTGTGTATTGCTTCCCTGATGCCCAGTCATGAATGATTTTGCGTGTGGTGATGGACTTGCCGTATCCAGAGCATCCCTGAAGAACAACTACTTTGGGAGGAAGCCCATCCTTGTAGAGCTGCTCCAGAGTGATCATCTTATAGTCCTTCCTGTTTCCCCTATATGTCTGTCTGGGTCTCTGAATGAGGACAGGTTCTATGTAGGTGTTGATATCTTCACCAGGCACAAGGTTGTCATGCCCCCATCTAAACCTGGAGATCACCCACTGTTTGTACCGATGGATACCTAGGGAGTGCAATAATATGCATCATGTTAAAGGAAAAATTTGGTGTGATAAGGACCCAAAGTATATTTTAACATCATAAAAAGTTGGATCACTTGCCGGGAGCAGAATTTTGATACGTTCTTGCCGGCCGGAGAAAACCACTTGCTAGATTTAGATTCCAGGGGCATCTAGCTAGGCGTTAGTAGCTAAATCCCTGTTTTAAACCATAGAAAGGCTCAAAATAGCCCCACCCTGTGTTTATAGTATAATGATAGTTTCAACATTTAAAACTAGGCATTGAAAACTACTTAATTGTACAGGTAACTAATTAGCCCCGAGCCGGATGCCCCAAGAAGCTACAACTAGCAAGTGGTTTTCTCCGGCCTGCACAAACGTCTCAAAATTCTGCTCCCTGGCAAATATTCCAACTTTTAATGACGTTCCAATATACTTTGGGTCCTTATCACACCAAAAAAAAACCTGCTGCCGTACAATGAAATCCCAATGCCATTTTGCTTTGCCCCAATAGAAAAGCATTTTCACTGCATTCACTGTCCCTTTTTTCATTGAAAATGCACTTCTATTAACAAATATAAATTAATTTCACTTTTGAATAAATCTATAATTTCGCTAGATGCATATAGCAAGATCTGGCAACGTAAGAACACATCTGAAGAGACGTCTTTTGTGCTTGCATTACAGCTATTGTAATGCTCATGACAAGCTTTGGTAACATGGTCAGTAATGTTTGAACACAAAAAAGGAATATTTTGGAATATTTTTCACGTCTGCAAAACACAAGTGTTCGTCTCTGTCATTGAAGGAGTAGTTATAGCAGAATTGACTTGGATTAGCTGGAGCCAGAGTGTAAACAGGTATGTTGCTGCTTTGATAATCAAACTGCTTTAACCACTATTTTAGTCATTTGAAGTCATACACTCTTCAGTTCTGCGTTGTAAGGTGTTCACTGATGTTGCACAGCTTTGGGGGTGAGATTTGGAGCATACTACCATGTTCAAAACAGTCTAAAATTCTGCCCCACTGGGTTAGCTGCCGGCGCTAATTCACCGGTGCTAATTCTCCGCTAATTTCTCTGAAAAGTGACGTAACTCCGCCCAACCCACCAGTCATTCGGGCCAAGTCGGTCTTATGTTTTCAGTGGAAATGCAAGCCAAGAGCGGGGTAGTGTAGAGTAGGGCCAAGTAGATACCAGGCTGAGTAGATACTGGGCTGTATCGAAAAACCCTAATAAATAAAGGCCAATAAATGATGTCATGTAATGTCTTTGAAAAATGAAGTAGAAATAGCTGCATTACCTCTGGAGACGTAATACCCAATGGCCAACACAGTCAGGAACAGTAGGATGGATCCAGTCAATGCCCCGTGATGCCTTGGGTGAGCATACAGATGTCCTGAAACACACACACACACACACACACACACACACACACACACAGTACATACACCACATCTGATTTCATATGCAGCTCTACTAGAGTACACATAGCGGAACACAACTTCCGATCACCTGACCAGTCATACAACTTCTACAGTGCGGTGAGGGCTACTCAGATCTGGACACCCTACAGTCTGTAGGAGGAACATGCTGGGTTTAACTGGTAGGGTGGCATGCATACAGTTAAAAAATCTATGCATTTTACAGCTCTCAGATTGTAAGGACAAATTCCAGTTGATTGACCGTCATGGACTATGACGAGACTCTGAGATACTCACGTGGGACCATGATCTTGGCTTCCTTAGTCTGTTTTTGGGTTGACACTCTGCACAGGAAACTGCAGCCTTCAGTCTCTTGCACAGTGATCTTGCGTTTGATTGTGAATCCTTCAGTTCCAATGTGGAACTCTGTGGGTGCTGCTGATAGAACCCGTTCTTTATCATCCAACCACTTCATCTGAGGCTCATATGTCCATCCAGTAGATTCACACTGCAGACTCACACTCCCGTTGTTCAAAGTCTCAGCAGTGATGACTGGAGTGGAGCCCACAGCTGGAGAGAACATTTGTGTTAATGATTTGTAAAATCCAGTGTCCCTAGCTCAGCAAGTATATGAACACATTGTGAAGAACACAGTTTAGGGAGAGCAGCCTACTTTTCCTGAAGTACTTTGGGTTGAAATCACAATAAACTAACTTTCTCAAAACACATCCGATTGGCATGACTGTGCTACCAACTCTGAACCCCCAATCATACATTTCCCTGCCAGTGTGATTATCCTCAACATCTTGTTCCAGACACATCCCATCTAATCATGGGCTACTGCTACAGGTACCAGACAGGTGTAATACATTCTAATCATGGGCTACTGCTACAGGTAGGCCTAGCAGACAGGTGTAATACATTCTAATCATGGGCTACTGCTACAGGTAGGCCTACCAGACAGGTGTAATACCTTCAACTATGGTCTCCACTTGAGTCTCATCAGTCCCAGTCTGGGCTGCGATGTAACACCTGTATGTGTTTGCATCTGAGAGTCTGGCTGATGTGATCTTCAGTGAGAGGTTTCCTCTCTGTAGCTCAACTCTGAACAGACTGGTCCGGCCTCTGTAGGCTGGGAGCTGCTTGTCTGGTACCTCCTGGTGCTGCTTATAATGGTGCACTATGTCCCCCCCAATCATCCACACCACATCCATGTCCACTGCACTGGTGGGGGGGTCGAGGAAGCAGGGCAGGACCAGATCTTTACCCTCCACACCAAGTACAGGACCATCTGGACCCACCACATTAAAGCCTGCAGAGAAAATCAAAACATCAAAGCATCCGTCATTTCCACCTCAAAATCCATTTTGTACATAATTCAAAGGCTCAAGGGATAATGGTCTTTTGAGCCATCAATGGCACTGGCATGGCAATGGCATGCCTTCAAGGCACTAAACCTCCAAATCGATTGTAAGGATGAGGGTTAGAGGGTTAGGGTTTGAGTTGCAGTGCTGCCTGGAAGGTGCCATTGAGGGCTCAAATTACCATTGAGCTAGCCTATGGCTGCAACAGTCATACAGTACAGTCCTGACAGTGAGAAATGAGGTTAAAAAGGATCTACCTGATGTGGGCGTGAAGCCAATGACACAGAGGAACAGAGTGACCGACACAGCAGTTCTCATCCTGAGTGGGGACCAGACTCATACACACCTTTAGAGAGAGAGAGAGAGAGAGAGAGAGAGAGAGAGAGAGAGAGAGAGAGAGAGAGAGAGAGAGAGAGAGAGAGAGACTAGTCTTCATAACATCTTGGACTCTATGACTTGTTTGCCACTAAAATTGACAATATGCATCTTACTCAAGTCTTAATGTCCCCACAATAGTCTCCTGTTAGTACCAGGATTGATTAAACTATTTCTTGTATAAATATGAGTGACCTGTTCAAACAGCATGCCCCAACTAGACACTGCAGTATGCAACTGCTTTGCCACTATTTGAGGTATTAGTTGTGGTATCTCCGAATGAATTTTTGACATAAAACATATGTTGATATTGATGACATATGTTAATGACAGTGTGGATAAATGAAAGTTTTATTCCTATCAGCCCGGACAGGAAACCAACTCAAAAAGTTAACCTAGTTACAGAATGACACAGCTAACTTTGTTTGATATCAAAAATCATTAGTATGCTTTAGCTGTCCAGCAAGACTGGAAAATATTGGAAGGCTCTGTTTGTCTTTTATGCAGCTGGCTCACTAGTTTTACTACAAATACTGTATGTGTTAGTTCCTTTACAGCAAATATCATCTTCAAGTACAAACACCTTCTAGTACAAACACACACACACACACACACACACACACACACACACACACACACACACTATATCTGCTGACCTGATGTGGTGGATCTCGCAAAGCACAGCCAATTGAAGTAACCCCAGAATCTCTTCTCTTCAGTCAGGTGATTCCATAAATACAGGCAGGAAAACATCCACCTGGCAATGAAAGATACCATCCAAATAATATTTACATTTGTATGTCTGTTACTCTTTTTTTTTTTTTTTTTTTTGTGATTAACATTTTTTATTAAAACACAAACCAACATACGGTACAGTACAACACAGTATATATCTCATGCCAAAAAAGAAAGAAAAACAATAGTGATAATAATACATTTTGTTGATGAAATAAAAATAAATAGAAGTGAATGTATTCGCAATATGCGGACTATAACAAAAAGTTGCAAGAAAAGTAAACCATAGGACACAAAAGTAAATGTGTATAGTTTGTATATACCAGAAAAAAAAAAAAAAAAAAAAAAAGGGGGGGGGGGGTGTATCTGACGTTAAACAATAAAATCACATCCTAAGAAGGTCTTGGATGGATAGGCTAATGTCTGACCAAGCCTGAATAGTTTTGGGTTTGGCGTTATTGAGGCGTGCAGTTGTGCACTCCAAGGCTGCAACATACTGGTATATGTCTGTTACTCTTGAGAAACTGCTTTCTAGAAAGGTAACTTTTAACCAGAACTCGTAATAAATAGCAAATATAATCAGAAAATACACAAGCAGGCACATCCATTGGTGTATGTTTCAGTATATTTAATCCAGTGTAAGGGTGTTCAATTCTGCTTTACAAATTGACCACATTGAGGCTAGGGTTGGGTATCGAGAACCGGTTCGAACTCAGAACCGGTTCAAAATTATCTAGTCAATCAATATTGTACGCCTCCAACGTTATCAGTTTTTCTTATCAATTCTTTAGTTTCTCTGCCCGCACGTTGCGGTGAATTAGCGTCACACGCTAACTGCAATTTTCATAGTAAGCCATCACATTAACTCCAGTGTTTCACATAGTGTACCATATTGGGGAGACAGACACACGTAGCTGTTTTCAAGTCTATAAAGACTGCCTTTTTTGGCATGAACTAGGCTACTCAGGAATCAATAAGAGTATTGATAAGGAATTGGATTGATAGGCAGAATTGATAATGGCGTTGATATTGATAAAATCTTATCAATACCCATCCCTAAGTGAGGCTAAGAAAATACCTAGGTAGCCTTCCTCTGAAATGTTTTGTGATGCTAAACATGCTTCAATATAGGCTACTGGTAATACTGATAGATAGGCCTATAGGCTACATGTATTTCCAAGCCATACTCCATTGCAAGTAGGCCTAAAATCAAATCTTTACATATGATGGTAAAATGGTCAATTTTGTAATCACAAGATATTTCTATTCTCACTAGAAGCTATTTTTAAAAATTAAGCCACATTTAAGCCAGTTCATTAGGTAGACCTATGTAGCACAGTAAGCTTTAAAATAATTCTCTGGTTTATTTAGATGTTATCCTACCATAAAAAAGGAACATGATAATTTCAAATGATGATGTTTGAGAAGCAGGCCTGTATCCTGGAATGTTAAAATGCAATGAAGGGTACACAGAAAGCAAGTAGAGGTTCAGGTGGACTAAAACTAGCGTGGCTTGTCGAAATTAGCACGGCTTTGCTTTGATGGACGAATACCGCTCAGGCGTCCTTTCCCCAAAGCATAGTTGCTAATCAGTGGGAAATTGCATTGTAACCAACATAGTTGCTAACTTAGTTATGCTGATGGGAAACAGACACCAGGTTGGTCATATGCACACCAGGAAGAATTTTGCAATGGTAAATCCCATACCTTCTAAATCAGTGTTCGAGTGTTGGGTTCATTTACATACTGCCCTTATTAATCATATATGATATAGGCTAATCTGATCTAATCTAATCTAGTTTCTCTGCTTGGCCCCCGAGTATTTCAATTAAAAAGAGGGCTAATGTTTGTCAGGAAAGCTTAAAATTGAAGATTATTGTTCTCGAAATCTTCAATTTTAAGCTTTCCAGACAAACATTAGCCCTCTTTTTGGACAAAATGTTTAAATACTCGGGGGCCAAGCAGCGAAACTATACAGAGAATGTATGTTTATAAATCTCACCTTTTAAAGGCACTAAAAGCCAAAAGAAAAAATGGAGACATGTTTTTTTCATTCCTTAGAACCTATAGAATGAAAATATAAATGTCTCCAAAAATTAACATCCAAATCCAACGAGCCCCCAAATCACATAGGCTCTCGCACTAATTAAACCCAAATACACCCATATACATGGATAGTGAAGAGATGAAGAGGGTGGGACCTGTCTCAATTCATTTTATATGACACCCTGTGGGTGTAAGCTTTCAGGAAAGGTATAGCATAAAGGGGTAGATTAGTTTTCTGTTAATGCCTCAGCCTCAGGTCCAAATGCATTGGCTATACACCAAAATCACCAAGACCAGCTGATCTATAAATGGGTATCAAGGGGAGGAGGGGGGTGGAACCAGTCTAAATTTATGTTTATTGAGATACTGAAGTCTTCTCCTTTCAAAAAAGTATTACTTGTCAAGGCTTATTACTTTATAATACATCCAATTGGCACATTTGTACAAGAAATGCACATATTTTTTAATTTTCTTCAAAAATAGGCATACGCTTTAAAATAAGGAGGGGGATGGGATGTAAACATTTTTTGGGGGGTGAAATACTGGGCATATAAGCTTTCAAAAAATATATGGTTTATGGGGTCTAATATGTTTCCCCTACACGCAACTGGCCTAAATGTCACCAAAAATTGCCCATTTCGCAAATGCCGAATTTCTTAATTTTGGGATTTAATGTAATGAGGAGGGTGGGGCATACATACCATGTTATATAATATCCTGAGAATGTTCGCTTTCAGAAAATGTATGGGATATATGGTGAAATGTGTTTCCCCTTCAGGCTTCAGACCAAAATGTACCAGTAATGTAGATTTTCCTCCAAAATCCACCCGAATCCCATTCATTTCAATGGGAAATTTACTTTCCTCCACTATTTTAACATTTCCTCAACAGCAAAAAAATGGAGAATTTTTTTCTCAAAGTTCAATGACCCTAGAACACATTTCAACCAGTCTCCAGAAATTAACATTGAAATCCCACGAAAATACATAGGCTCTCGCACTATAAGGAGAGGATTTTGTTTAGCCTATCATTGGGATAGGCAACCATAGACCCTGTTGCATTTCTCATAGCCTTCATTACGCTATTGCAAACTGAGTGAAATATATGAAAGAAAATGTCTGTGTGCAGCACAAGCCTTATTCGCACGGGATTACAATTACCTGGGGATGTCTGGTAATTTGTAAAATAGGCTACCTCCCCACCTCTGTGTTTCTTGTGGCGCATTCACATAGGATAAGCAAAGTCTGCATATTACACAAATTTACTGACGGCTCTCTGAACCCGAAAAAAAATAGAAAAAGGCGGCTACAAAAACAAAAAACACGCTCAATCACTGAGATGCAGATTCGCACGGGACTAGTATTATCACAGGACATCTGTGTTTGGCGAAATAGAGTAGGTAATTTTCGGTGGAATTTTTACTTTACAAATTACACAGACATGGCGCATTCGCACGGGACTAAGATCACAAGCATCTTCCGCAATTATTACAAATTACCAGAGGTTCATAGGCGAATATGCCGGCACTTTCTTCCCAAAATGCACACGGGCAATATGTCACATAAGCAATCTCGATCGTTTTTACTTGCAGTTTCGCATTTCTACCACTAGGTTTTGGGCTTACGCATGTTCAGGGGTGCGTGTAGTAAGCACGTTTCTTCTAACATCAAGTAAGTTCATAAATCACACTTTTCTCAGGAATGATCGTACAGTAGCCTATGTGCCCTTTACTTACAGATCTGTGCTAAGAGCCTGGAATGACCAGACTGAATGCTCAGCCTCAATCCGAAACTGTATTTGGCTCAGTCCTGTGACGCAGCTTGTTATTATTATGGGAGATGTTTTGAAGCAGGGCCACAAACTGCTGTTGCAGTGGTAGAGGAAAGCGAAAGTGGCAGTGCACAAGCGAAAGGTAGCCTATACGATACGGAACACAAAGTTTTCTTGGTACATATTTGGCGTTAATTTCTCTAACATTTAAGCACCAACTTTGTCATTTCTGGCTGTCTAAACATGAAATGTTGGCATTACGCCAAAACTCAACCTGTTAGGCTATTCGACGTTCTCTACTCTATTCGACTTTCTGGAGAGCAAAAACTTTCTTGCTGGGCTATTAGCACAAATCATGTAGGCCTACGCCATGTAGGCCTACGCAAAAACATTGCATTACAGTCTATTGGCCATAGTTTTTTTTAGACCATGGGCTTGCATTTAGGCTATAACATTTCCCTGAGTAAAAGTGTGTACGCGCCTTTACGCAGTGCATTTTGAAACATAGGAATGATTACGTTTCTTACCTCGACTGCAAACCACTAACATTTTAGGAAAGACACACGCGCTGCTAGACTAATGATTCCCAGTCCATATCCATATATTCGCAAGCAAAGAGGAGAAAATGTAGCACAGCCCGTTGTGTTGTGTTGTTTGAGTGTAGGAAAAAGCTAGTTTCACTTTCACTTATCTGTCAAGGGTCAGCCCACTTCATAACTCATATGAAGACGAACGATGCAATGCGTTTTTTGGGAGATTAGTAAAATTATATATTTTTCTAAACCATGACGAATCAAACAGTAGGCTATTTGATCACATTTTCAGAATTCATTGCTGCCACGATTGCTGCCATAATTCATGCCAGACTGTGTAAATGTTTGTCTCTCAGATAAAACTGTGACACAAAAGCAAGTAGCCTAATCATATTATTAAAATAACCTAAGAACCAAAAACACTAGGCCTACAGTGCATATTCGGGATAGCAGGTGGAAATAAAACATGCGTGTGTCCATCCTTAATATTATTAGTCTGTGTCATCCAAATTGATTTGGAGATGGTATACCAAAACTAATTCATAAAAAAGGATACCTCAAACATTCAAACCGTGGTAAAAAGTTTCCTACAGTCCCATTCATTCTGCTGATGAGACTTTCCAATGACATCTCAACGTTCCATTTACTTCATCTATTATTGGTGAGTCTGTAATTGACCACAGGATGGCGCTGTTTGTTTGCAGTTTGATATTCGGTCTATGTTGCATCAAATTTTCTGGTTCTTTTTCTTAAAGACAGCATTCAGGTACCTGGAACAACAGGGCTATTGATAGAGTCACACCGGATTTCTCCTTTAATGTACTAAAGTTGC
>JAODXP020006707.1:0-5000 GCA_027497455.2 Sardinella longiceps | reverse complement strand
ATGTGTCAGTGTACTTATGTGTGTGTCTGTGTATATGCATGTGTGTGTGTGTGTGTGTGTGAACAAGACTGCTATACAGCTTTGAAAGTGCTTTGGAACTGTGGAGATATTTTGGGATTTGAACACAAATAATGGCATAGATAGATAGATATAGACAGACAGATACATCTCAGTGTAACGTGTATAGGACATATTCTAAATGAACCAGAGAGATTTTGTTTCAAGGTTGAAATGTTAATTTCCTTTATTTATTCAGCAGTGTGGGAGGGACATTAGACTTCTCCCTAACCTAGTAAACCAGCACCACCTGCTTGACGCCAAAATCTTTTGTCTGCGAGTGGGTCTAGCCTCGCATCATTCTCCAATTCTGCCAGAATGCCAGGAATCTGGCAAAACCAATCATAATGCAGAGATGTGTTTTGAATCAAAGCGGGCAGGGTTTAAAACCAATCATAACGCAGAGATGTGTTTGTAATCAAAGCGGGTGGGGTTTTGAGGGAATGACGACAGAGCGTTGGCCTATACGCACAGACATGGTTTGAAAGACATCGGGACCAGACTAAATTAGACATCCAATCTCACATTTAGGCTGGTTTATCAGGCTAACTTCTCCCTTAATATTATTTTTTGACTATAGTTTCATTGAAGGGACAGGATGGGCTACTTCAGGAGTTAAAAGAACCCTAAAATAAGACTTTAAGGGAAAAAACCCTAATTTAAAGTGTTTTACGCAACTGGGCCCTTTTAAATAGGCTAAGTCATAAAAATTAAAAAATCTTTCAAAAATTATTGATATTGACCGATATACTTAGCCTAGATCATGATTCAATTTTCAGCCATATCGCCCAGCAATAATTTGAACACAAATAATGGCATAGATAGACAGACAGACAGATAGATAAATGTACCTATACCTGCGTATAGATATTCTCTGTCTCTTGGTGACTCGTAGGTGAAGAAATGGAGTCTGTGTCGGATACGAGAAAAATGCTGCCTTTAAAGGAAGCATTTGGTGGCAGCAAGGCATCAAGGCATGTCCGAAACGATTCAATGCATAAAATCCTGCCTTTGAAGGTACCTTAGTTTTAGAAGCATTGAGACGGGTTGTGACGTTCTAAAAACCTGCAACATTCTAAAACTCTGAAACTGTGATTTGACATGTTAAATCTTTTGCGATGGCTTGCAACAACCTGCGATGATTCATTCACACCGCTACAACTCCTCTCTAAAACTGTTTCATCTCCTCGCAGATCTTCAGTCTGAATTGGCTTTAAATTGCTAACTTGCTAGGTCGTCCGAAACCAAGTTTTTAGCAGCTGCTTTCAAACCTCCTACAGCAGGTAACTTCGTAGACTGTGAAGACAGCGAGGCAGCAAGTCACTACCTTCCCATTTCGGACACATGTGTGTGTGTGTGTGTGTGTGTGTGTGTGTGTGTGTGTGTGTGTGTGTGTGTGTGTGTGTGTGTGTGTGTGTTTGTGTGTTGTATTAACGCACCTTCACCAGGAAGGTCATCTCTGCCTCTGATGAAGAGTTTGTAACCATAGTTACTCTCTAGAACCTCGGGGAGAACCCGAAGAGCAAAGGTCATTGCCATAGAAACGCTGTTTCCACTTGGGTAACTAACATATGCGTCATACAGCTTACCATCTAGAGGGAGAGAGACAGAGACAGACGAGAGAGAGAGAGAGAGAGAGAGAGAGAGAGAGAGAGAGAGAGAGAGATGAGGTGAAAGAGTAAAACAGTGTTCCCACTTGGGTAACTAACATATGCCTAACTACTCAGTTGGAAGCCTAGGCTTTTCTGCTCAGTGGTTAGAACGTTTGACTCTCATGCCGTGGGTTTGTTGTTGTTGATGGCTGAATTTTGAATGGGGCCAAATCAATTAGGTTTCATTTTGACATGTCCCATTCTGTTAGTGCTAGCTTCCGTTTCGCCATCTCGGTCTGCGTTGCACAAAATTTGGTCTTTGAGGTGGCTACGAATCACGCTGATCACTGTAAAACAGCAGGGCTACATGTTGATTCACTCTGACGAATTCCTTTAACAAAATCAACATCTCAAACCAACATATTACTTAGCAGGTTAGCTCGCTAACAAAGCCTATCAAGATGGATGGATGGATGACTGGATAGAAAGATTTTTTTAGTATTAGTTATTTTAAAGGCTCCTCCAAGGAGGGCATTTGGAAATTAGCTATTGTTATGAATGCTGTTGATTGTTGTACAATCCAGTTGTTGCATCTGACCTTATCAAATAAAACATAAGTAACTGGGTAAGTAAGTAACATTGCTATTGTCATTGCAATTTTTTATTGTTAAAAATGCACATAATCTATTTTACGCTCACAGTTCACCATGAACACAAAGCGCAAACAATAGCGCAAACACAGATAGATAAATTGGTTGTGGTGTTACATACAGATAGATAGGTGTGTGTGTGTGTGTGTGTGTGTGTGTGTGTGTGTGTGTGTGTGTGTGTGTACACTCACCATGTTGTTTGTGTCGGGGGCAGACTGAGCGATATAGCACTAGTGTGTGTGTGTGTGTGTGTGTGTGTGTGTGTGTGTGTGTGTGTGTGTGTGTGTGTACTCACCGTGTTATTTGTGTCGGGGGCAGACTGAGCGATATAACAGCACTAGTGTGTGTGTGTGTTACTCACCGTGTTGTTTGTGTCGGGGGCAGACTGAACGATAGAACAGCCCTAGCATGTGTGTGTGTGTGTGTGTGTGTGTGTGTGTGTGTGTGTGTGTGTGTTGACTCACCGTGTTGTTTGTGTCTGGGGCAGACTGAGCGATAGAACAGCACTAGTTCTATTCTGCAGCGCCAGCACAGATACACACACACCACCAGCAGACCACAGGACACCGCCACGCCCACCAGGCAGTGAAACAGCTTCTGATTGGCTAAAGAGATCATAGATGTGTTAAACACCAGGCAGTGAAACAGCTTCTGATTGGCTAGAGAGATCACAGATGCGTTAAACACCAGGCAGTGAAACAGCTTCTGATTGGCTAGAAAAAAGTGTATATATGTGTGTGGTACCTGTTATGAGGATGATCTGTCCTGAGTGTATATGTCAGAGTGTGTCTTTGTGTGTGTGTGTGGTACACAATGGTGGTGTGTGTAAATTAGAATGTATGTGTGCAAGTGTCAAAGTGTGTGTGGAGGATGTTTCTGGAGAGCTGCCCTGCCTGGTACCACAGATCAGAATGTTCTCAGTCCACAGATGTTCTAGGCAATAACACACCTGGGGCGTATTTCACAAAACCAGAGTAAGTAGATCCAAGATAAGTGACGAAGACGGGGCTTGACCAAGCCTCTTCTGGGTAAACAAGCTCAAAACGTTTCATGAACGTCAAGCACGGATGAGTTGAGGCGTCTAGGTCAAGCCGGGTCTAAGTAATTCTGCATGCACGCGCGTGCTCGTTTTTAAACAAACTCACTCGCGGTGTGAATTTGAAACACGCATTTAGTATAATAGTTTGCGTGAAGAAAACAAGTGTAATTGCCTGACGCTTACAAGGAAGCAAAACTATTTATATTAAAGACGAGAAATTCAATAACATCTGCTTTAACAACAACTTAAGAGAGAAGGCGTGGCAGACAGCTTACCGCACAAATATGTATGCTCCCACCTGTGATTGCGTCCTCATCTTACAACGCGATGTAGTTTGTTCCTTTTAAAAGCACGCAAATGAAACAGTAAAACTTTACATCGTCTTTCTCAACGAATCTATGGCAGATATTTCAGCCAATATGTCCCACATTTCTACTTTGGCAGCTTTCTTCTTATCATTATGAATATTAACAATAAGGAAGCAATGGTTAACATGATAAACAATTATTATGAAATAAAATACTGCAAAATGGAGATTTTCTGATAGCTTTTCGAGTTAATACAATGGTGAGAAGTTTACAGACTATTGAATCCTTCTAACACGTGAGATTCTGTTTGGAGTGACAACTGAGTGAACCAACGAGATACCAGCATTATCATCAGAATAAACTAAGCCTGGCACTAAGCCTGGCACTTAGCCTGGTCAGGAGCAGGCTAGCTTCCAAGTATAAATTCCCATGGTAACTTATGTGTGATCTCTTCTGTGAAACCAAGTCAAATACCCCTGCTATGAGGATGATCTGTCCTGAGTGTTGGTCCTGTGTGTGTGTGTGTGTGTGTGTGTGTGTGTGTGTGGTACCTGCTATGAGGATGATCTGTCCTGAGTGTGTGTGTGTGTGTGTGTGTGTGTGTGTGTGTGTGTGTGTGTGGTACCTGCTATGAGGATGATCTGTCCTGAGTGTGTGTGTGTGTGTGTGTGTGTGTGTGTGTGGTGTGTGTGTGTGTGTGGTACCTGCTATGAGGATGATCTGTCCTGAGTGTGTGTGTGTGTGTGTGTGTGTGTGTGTGTGTGGTACCTGCTATGAGGATGATCTGTCCTGAGTGTGTGTGTGTGTGTGTGTGTTTGGTACCTGCTATGAGGATGATCTGTCCTGAGTGTTGGCCCAGGGAGTTTGTAGCCCAGCACTGGAATGGAACATTGAGATGCTCCTCACACACTTCCGAGATGATCAGAGTGTTCACAACCCTGGACTCATTGGCTCTGACACACACACACACACACACACACACACACACACACACACACACACACACACACACACACGTAAAGTTTAATGCAAAGTTTAGGCTGTTAGCCTATATTATCAGTGCTCTCTAAGGCCTTGTTCAGATTGCCAGCCCAAATCCAATTTTTGTATAAGCAGATTATTACTTCCATCTGGAATTGATATTGTGTCTGTGACCACATTGCCTTGGTGGAGGTCTGCGCTCTGAGTGCTTTTCTAGTTTCATTTACTGTATCTACTGTAGCTTCAGGTTCTATTGAAAGCAACATCAATAAAAGTTTTCAACCAGAGTCCAGCTCCAGTTGCCTATCTGCTGCACAGCAATGATGCACAAACACAAATAAGCATGAGTATTCCTTAGTCTCTCAGACTGTCC
>JAODXP020006706.1:0-62577 GCA_027497455.2 Sardinella longiceps | reverse complement strand
AATGGCTTCACATCAAGTATACCATAGTTTTACTCTAATGCTTAAATACAGTCTACTCAGTGCAATCAATCAAGCCAAATAAGGTTAAAGCGAGGATGAAGAGGAAGATGAACAAAAAGATGATTTGCTTTAAAGCAGCACTTTCATCACTATTTCACATATATTTCTAATATAATATTTTGTTCTGGATTATCTACAAATGATCTTGGATGGCATGTAGTCATATGAAGTGTTGATAACCAAAACCATAATTGCCATTAGCCATCCATAATGTGTATTCTGCAGTTCTAGATGGTAACAACCTCAAAAAAGGAAAACCTACAGTTGCAATATCGCATTGTTCACTGCAGTTATCAACCACCTACCATCATCAAACACATCAAAATAGTGCCGCTTAAAAAAAAAAATTAAAAAAAAAAACTTTCCACAACTTTTCCAGCCACCCGCAATTTTCCCGCAATAAAATGCCTAAAATCAGCGCAACCTCTGCCGCAATTTTCAGAAAAATGGCTCTGGCCTGATACATGCACAGTACAGTATACATACAGGGACCACAATGAAAACAAGCTCTTTGATCTTTATTGTCTTACCCTTTTGACATAATGTACAAGGTTTCAGTGGTCATATTTATTTATTTACACTTAATTATGCTTTGTACAATGTCAATAAAAATACAAGTCAAATAAAGGCAATCACCTTAAAAAGCTTGCAAACATCAAAATACAAAGACAATAGACACCAGCTTTACAGCCATCAGAAGATCACTATAAATTTATTAACCAAATTGGTTGCTTCTTTGAATTTGCCATTGCATATTGCATTTTGTCTATTTTGTATTGTATTTTGTATTTTTCATTAAGTAAATAGTAACAATCTGCAATTTAAGATGACCTATAGGAATCAGTTAAATCTCTGTGAATAATTTTCAATGTTTAAATGGAATTGAAGGCTGTATGTCTGAGTATATTTCTATTGTAGTAGTAAGACTACTTATACAGTAGGCTGTATGTAGCCGGGGTTGGCTTGACCACTCCCGCGTCTCGGACCTTCCACCCCAATTACAACACCCGCATGCTATGGGAGACGAAAGCACTAACCACAAAGCTAAAAGCCCAGGCTTCCAACTCAGCAGTTCTAGTGCTCCTAAGGCTAGGGGTGTGAGGATTCACCACGCACTGCCGCTAGATAGCCCAGGCTCAATGGCATCTGGTACCTGTACTTCCCTCTGAATTGCAATATTGTGTAAAGATATAGTGGAACATCAACAATAATTAAAGGTTTCCTCTCTTTTTCTCTTATGTTAGATAGGACTAGAACAAACATTGTATTTTCTTATTCCCATGTAGGCTAATATACATCTGAATACAGCAAATGTTCAAAGGTAACATAATTATTAATACAAATATCCTATTGACATAAAATTTGGATGTGACAATAATCATCTTTACTTGGAATTGCCCAAATATTTAAGAAAATGTTAAAATTTGTTAAAGAAGTGAAATTAATGTACATTGCATTATATAATTTGCCCTAAAGGGGGTTGACTTTTCTACTAAATATGTGCACAATTTTCATCCTTAAATGTTTAGTCTGTAAACCATAAATAATTGGATTTAAATGAGCAGGCACAATATGAAAAAGAATAACAATAAGCTTTCTTAAGAATCTGTGTTCTGGAAACCGATGCATGATTATAACAGTGTACCCAGACAGTAACATTATCAAATACAAGACTAAATGACTTGCACATGTTTGAATGGCTTTGTTGTTGAGTTCAGCATTTTTCTTAGTCCAGCATACAATTCCAATTCGAATGTATGTGACAGCAACTGTTCCCATTGAGGAGGAAAATAGCACCACAGTGTAAAAGAGTCCATATATATTATTAATAGACACGTCTTCACAAGATAACTTGAACAAGGATGCATTGTCACAATAGAAATTTGGAATAAGTGATCTACAACGAGACAACCTGATTGTAAGGCTGATTAACACAGCAACCAGTACAACTGCAGAACCCCAGGCAGATACAGCCAAGATTACAACTGCCTTAGTTGTCATAATTGCACTATATCGTAATGGATTGCATATAGCCACATATCTATCAATAGCCATTATAATTAGTATGGTGTGGGATGCAGAACCATATGTGTTGCTGAAAAAGGCCTGCGTAACGCAAGTGCTATACAAAATACCAAAATCTTTTGAAAGTGTGTCATACAAAAGACGGGGTAGTACAATGGTGTTGCCAAGGATATCATTCACTGACAGGTTGCAAAACAGTAAGTACATGGGTTGGTGTAAGCTGTTTTCTGTAATGATGATGATGAGAACACCAAAATTGGTTATTAGCAGTCCAATGTAAACAAAGAGTAGTATGTAAAAAACAGCATCTCTGGATGACTCTGAGTGACCTAATTCTTCCAACATAACAATGTCACTGGCAGAGGAGCTATTGTCCATACCTGTCCCCTGCTTATAACAAAAAACAAAAGATGCAACATTATTATCCCACAATTTCATGAAGCCTGTAAATTACCAGGGTACATTACAGTTTACTTCAGATGTGATTTGGGTAACATAAAACATGTGAAACTCAAATCTACCTTCAGTGACAACAGATAACAATTTTCTTTCTCAATAACCTGACTGTTAACAGTCGGCCTACTTATAATTACAGTATGAATTCTCTGACTACCAATGAAATTGATCCTTGTGTCTGTAGAGGCACCACATACCCCATGTCATCATACCCCATGCTCATTCTTGTAGACATGATGATAAAATCAGAGATTCCTATCCATGTTCCAATCCCATAGCTCCGTTGTTTGAGGTCACCAAATGCTATCAGAGCGTCTGAGTGGTCATGACAGAGACAGTATCTTAAATTTCCTCTCAGGCTTAATGTTGAGCTGCAAGTTTTGGGTTTGGGAGACAAGGGACCTATACACAAAATTTGAGGGCATCACCATTACTGGTCCTAACCACAGAGCTACAATTTGGTAACAAAATCTGTTAGTCTCTTACAGTGTCAAAAGTTCTTCACTAACCACTTGGTGAGCTGCACATGTTTTAAAACAAAGGTTTAAGGTTCTTTTAAGGCCATTATCGGACATGCACAAAGCAAGCCATTATAAAGCAGAAAAGGGAGGATTTTAAATTAGCTAAATATCAGAGACAGGAGCAGTCGTCAAAATTTTGGTGTGAATGATTCTATTTCACCCTAGACACTCCAGAAAAGGGGCTAAACATGCTAGAAAGTGAACTTCCCCTTTAACGTTCACACCTCACAGCACACATTTTGTCGTGCAGGTTTAGGGCAATGTACGAAAATTCAGCATTCTGTCATTCTATGATGTGTAAAGGTTTGACGGTTTGTCATTTATTTAAGAGTTTGTGAACCTTGGCACCAAGCAAGCTGGCTGTGGAATTGAGATATGACATATAATATAGACTACGTCTAGGCTACTCTGTATACGTTCAAACTCATTTTTGTCACAAATACAGTTAATCAGAGCAGGCTAATAGCATTAGAATGACAATCGCATTGTTTCACCAGATAGCAATTAGCTTATGTGGCTGACTAAAGCTCTGTGATCAGTGTAACCGAGATTAATATTCATCAAGTCATCGTGCAGTTACGTGAATCTAGAGTAAGAGCCGTTGTTTTTTTGTTTGTTTTTTTGCATGAGAAACAGAAGCATGAGGATGTGGGTGTGTGCGCTCTTGCAACTTCAATTACAAGACCCCTACAACATTCCTGTCGTACTTTTGAATTCAATCGGGAAAGTAAGTGATGTTCTGGACCTTAAATATCCTGACATCTATAACTAACTAACTAACTACTATCTAACTAACTATCTATAATTCAACTAACCGTCAGCATACACTGGCAGCTCTTTAATGGCGTTTAAAAGTCTGGAAAGATATAAATGGACACAGTCCAGATTTGTGTCAACTGTCCAAAGTGTGACAGTTTACTGTGATCGATTGACTTTGCTAAGAGGCCCAGTCCCATTACTCTTCCCTAACACTAGCACTTGTTTTTGAGTTCCCTCCAAAGTGAGACACCCCTCGATTGTGTAGTGAGAAGTGCAGTTTTTCCCCTACAAAACAGGACAACACTTTGTGTAAAAATGCCTTCTCCTGTTTTACACGTCTACCGTTAAGACTGAAGGGATATAAGGCTCTAAACCGGGGTAAACTGTTCAAAAGCCATCATCCATAAATTATCATTGAGAAAATCACCCACATAAGATGCTCTTGTAATTCTGGTGAAAGATTTGCACACTTTGAAAAATATTGATCTTTTTAATAATCATGTTTTAACACACCAGTGCGGAATTCAACTGAATTTCCATCAAACTAAGATATACCGACATTAAACAATATATACATGCTTAATTGCAATAGTAGCTATATTTTTGAAGAGAACGGGGACACAGCTCGTGCATTTGGACACAGATCGGGTACCGACATAGCCTGACACGTCAGACTATATCATAAGAATGTATAGTCTGAAGACCACTGATAGACTGTACCGCAATGGAGGGGTGGGTGATTGCGTTGTCTTTCAAACTGCCTCTCCACGTAATAGGCTAGCGTTCCGGTCAGTGGTACCAGCTGGTATATCAAACTTTTCCCGTAGCCCGTCGGTAACACGGCAAAGACATCTTTTTCAGAAAGAAAAACTTCAGTGCACTTTCTTGTTTCACTTTCAAAGAAAATGACAAGTGCAATTCGTCCAAAACTAAAGCCAAAGACGATTCCGCTCTGGTTTGAGCAGGGCTATCGTCATCGTACAAAGCCCGCCTTACGATTTCCTGTACACATACCGCGCTGTGATTGGTTATCCGCCTCCAGAGGAAGGCTAAAACGGGTTTCTATCAGTGGCCTCTAGACGTACCTCTGTGCAAGTTCAAATTTGCTACCACTAGGGGTACGTCTAGAGTCTAGGCTAGTACCGACACGCAATCTTCTTGTTTAGCTGATTGAGTTTGCAAAGAATCGTGGGTAATTTTATATTCACTTCCACTTCACTTCGTTCTAAGTCTGCACTCGACCTCCCTTTGTTTGAAGGGGCGATTTGAAGGGCTGAAAGCCACTAGCCCTTGGTCCTGAAAGTATTGGGACACTGTACACTTACACGTGAACGCGCAAAACCAAGTGTTAGGGCTAAAATCGAGAGGAAGTCGTAGTAATGGGACAGGGCATTAGGGTTAACCCAGTTAGCATTAGCCTTAACAGCCTCGCTAGCTAACCTAACAACAGTATTCTCGTTGATTGTAGGCTTACTCTGCATGTATTCACTTTTCTAATTGATTAACAGGTGAATTATTCAAAAAGGTTCAATGACCCACAACTGAAGCCATGGATTGTCATCTGTAAGTGCTCACTGTAACTGCACAACTGGTCTAGGTGAATGTTCCTCTCATGTGTCAGCTGTGCTGTTTTGGCTTCAAAATGAAACAGCAGGAGTAGCCATAACAGTAAGATGTAAATAGTGTGCACCAAGCAAAACAGCTATGAAAAAAGTGCCTTACCAACGTGCAAAGGATATAATTTTTAACCACTGTCAGATCAGCAATAAGTTATTTGAGACCAGTCTCAATTAAATCCCGAACGTGTTACCACCACTACTTGCTACTACTAGCCAGCACTACACGACTCACTTCAGTTGGTCAACATAGTTGTTGAAGATTCACGGCCATTTGCCATAGTAAATTATAGAGGATTTAGGAGCTTTTTAAGCCTCTTGGATCCTTCATACGTCCTGCCATCAAGGCAAACTTTGAAGACCATGGTAGAGGCCAAGTACAAGAAGGAGAAGGAAAAGGCCAAGGTCATCATTCAGAAGGCAACCGCAGTAAGCCTCACCTCTGACATGTGGACATCTATTTATATGGATGCTTATCTTGCAATTGCATTTTATTAATGAAAGTGATGAATTGAATTCCACTGTATTGACTGTGGGAAAGTTCCTTTATAGACATACTGCAGACTACAGTAATGGAGGAATGGGAAATTAAGTCTAAAATCATGTGCCTGGTCACAGATGGCGCAACAAACATGTTGGTATGTGCTAACATTGTTGAGGTAAAACCTAGCCATTGTATTGCTCATGCCCCAAACCTGATGGTGAAAAAGGCCATTGATTTAACACTTGGCCTAGAGAACATGAGGGGAAAGGCCAGGAAGATTGCTGAGTACTTTAGGACCAGTACCTTAGCTAGAAAGCGGTTGCTTTGTCTCCAAGAGCAGATAGGGGTGCCCATCCATAAGCACATCCAGGCGGTGGACACAAGGAGGATCTGAATGCCTTTAAGTTTTGTCACCATTAAAAGAGGCAACAGTGGAACTTCCAGCAGAGCCAGAGAAGACTATATCTGGGTCAAAAATAATTCCATGAGGCCAGCGGTCAAATGGCAGGCAAGCTGTGCTCCAACATCCTGCAGCTCATGAGTGAGAAGCTAAGCCAGTATGAAACCACAAGCCAACATTCTTGGCCACTCTCCTTGACCATAGATTCCAGGTCATGGGGTTTTGTAGTGCAATGAATGCTGACAATGCTGTAAAAAGACATGACTACAAAATGTTCCAGTCTTGTGCAAAACAGCAGCACAACCCTGGACCGCTCTTCAATGCATCGACTTGGGTGTCTCAGTTCCTTGTGGAGGTCAAAGTACGCAAGTACGGGGTGGTTGGTGATCAACTCTTTGATCTGTGTGAACGTCTAGTCGTGGTTTCTGTCCCACTGGAAATGAAAGCTTAGCGCAAGTTCTACCAGGAAGTCTCTAATGTCACGCATGCGCTCATTGCCGCTGTCCAATCATCGTCCAGCATCTGCTTTTTTATGTCTCATCTAACACACCTGTCTTGCTGCCTCAGGTGCTGCTGCGTTTAAGTCACCACCTCCTTCCTCACCACTACCAGTTTGGTCCCATCTATCTGTCCAGGGGTAGACATGGTCCCTGCCAGCTGACTCAGGGGTATACATGGTCCCTGCAAGCTGACTCAGGCAGGATCTGCCGGATCTACAGACGTTTCAAGGCCCGGACCGATGATGGGGCCTTCGCGAAAGACTTTTTCTTGATTAAGAGGTTATATTCATTTCGGTCATTCCAAGCATCTAATAAATTGTTAAAATCTTATTCCTTTTCTGAGGCTTTCTGGTAGAACTCACTATCCTGTTTTGGCAACTGGCGCAGTTGGCGCATTTACATCTGATAGACGTGGTGCAAATCTGACAGATTCCTGTTTTGGCAACTGGCGCAGTGGCGCATCTACCTCTGACAGACGTGGTGCAAATCTTGTTATGCCCAGGATGGTCTCCAGCTCTCCTCTGCTGGTAGGTGGCTGGACCGATGATGGGGCCTACGCCAAAGACTTTTTCTTGATTAAGAGGTTATATTCATTTTGGTCATTCTGAGCTTCTAATAAATTGTTAAAATCTTATTTCTTTTCTGAGGCTTTCTGGTAGAATTCACTATCCTGTTTTGGCAACTGGCGCAGTGGCACATTTACCTCTGATAGACGTGGTGCAAATCTGACAGATTCCTGTTTTGGCAACTGGCGCAGTGGCGCATTTACCTCTGACGGACGTGGTGCAAATCTTGTTATGCCCAGGATGGTCTCCAGCTCTCCTTTGCTGGTAGGTGGCTGGACCGATGATGGGGCTTACGCCAAAGACTTTTTCTTGATTAAGAGGTTATATTCATTTCGGTCATTCCGAGCTTCTAATAAATTGTTAAAATCTTATTTCTTTTCTGAGGCTTTCTGGTAGAATTCACTATCCTGTTTTGGCAACTGGCGCAGTGGCGCATTTACCTCTTATAGACGTGGTGCAAATCTGACAGATTCCTGTTTTGGCAACTGGCGCAGTGGAGCATTTACCTCTGACAGACGTGGTGCAAATCTTGTTATGCCCAGGATGGTCTCCAGCTCTCCTTTGCTGGTAGGTGGCTGCATCTTCTTTCACCTTTACAGGGTCAGGCCGCACAGCCTCACGTGACAGGATGTGGCCAAAATAACTGACCTCTGGGACGCCTATTTGACACTTTTCTGAGTTCAGCCTCACTCCTCGCTCTCTCGTGCACCTCAGCATAGCCCGAAGGTTGTCGTCGTGCTCAGCCTTCGTCTTTCCGAAAACAAGGATGTTGTCGACGATGGCTACACCTGGTAGGCCTTCGTAGGTCTCGTCGACACGTCTTTGAAACTCGTCTTGGGCTGCGTTGATGCCGAATGGGAGTCTGAGGAACCTGTATCTACCAAATGGTGTATTAAACGTGGTTAACAGGGAGGACTTTTTGTTCAGCTTTATGGCCCAATAGCCTGACCTAGCGTCAAGAACTCTGAAGTATTGTGCACCGGCCAGCTTGGTGGTGACATCCTCCAGTGTTGGCAATGGATAGTGAGGCCTTTGGATTGCTTTGTTGAGTTCCCTGGGGTCCAAGCATATTCTCAACTTGCCAGTCTGGGGCTCCTCGACGACGACTAGTGCATTAACCAACTTGCATATCACACTGCTCTCCTCCATCTGGTCCAGCTCCTGCTTTAGTCGATCTCTCAGGCTATGTTCAGACTGCACTCCAAATCTGATTTTTTGCATATCGGATCAACATCTTATCTCTCTATCGACCGCGTTCACACTGCTTGTCATATCGGATCTCCATGTCCGCTAATCACCTACCATATCCACGTGGGTTACTATGGTACCCTAACGCATCATGCCCACAAATAATAAACAAAACCGCGAAGGGTAGAATGTTGGTTGTTTCTCTCTCAGATGGTTACGTGGGGCCGTAGCACACAGCTACAAGTAACAAGGAAGTATCAGAGATGGAATAATAGCGTTACTCATCTTTATTTCAGTACATCAATGCAGTCCAGCACAGCTGTTAGTTGCCTTTCTGATGTGTGGTTGAAAACTTTCACTGACGTTGCTTTCCACACGTGAGGTAAACCTTGCTTTCCACACACGAGGTAAACTCCAACTTGCGGCAAATCCATAACGCGCACTGACATGTTAAAGCAAACGATACTGTTTTTTAAAAGGAGAATTAACATTGATCTCTCACTTCCGTCCATCTGCATTTCACGTGTTGATGTTTGTGTCACGTGACAAATGACACAAGTGACACGGTGAAATCTCATCCCATGTGGAAAAGCTGTTCAGATCGCAGCATATCCGATATGAATCGCAATTGACACCACATGAGTATGTAGGGTGTAACAGATTCGGAAAAATCAGAATTCATGTGGTTTTCTGCTGTTCAGACCACCCGAAATCAATTCTAGATACAATCTGGATATGCAAAAAATCGGATTTGGGTGCCAATCTGAACGAGGCCTCAGAGCGATTGGGACTCTACGTGGGGGGCATACTATACCCTTGAAGATGCCTGCATGCTCGTTGAGGAGGCTAGTTCTGTTGGTGCTCTGTTGTCTCTCCCTCCTCTACCGCCAGTATCAATTTAATCCAATTTAAGTCCAAGCTGGCCCTCATCCCAAAGATGGGTGGTGCTCTGATGTCAATCACATGGAAGTCCAGTGCGATACATGTAGCCTTATACCTACACCAACTGCATGTGCCCTTCATTTTTAGTAGTTCTGTTCCATAACTAGTGAGTCTCTGAGTGACTGGGTTTAACATAGTGTCTCTAAACTGTTTCTCAAAAACGTGTAAGGGAATTGCATTTGTCTGTGCACCGGTGTCAATTTTAAATTGGACTGTTTCTGCACCAATTTCGATGTCTACATGCTTGTTCTTTGCTCTCGCCCGTGTGTTCAGTTGTAAGTCCATCAATGAACAACTCTGTCTACTCATCATCAGTGTATTCATCTACTGTGTGTACAGCTCTTCTTAAGTGTGTGCTTGTGTACTTTGACTTACAAACTTTGGCATAGTGGTTGAATTTCTTGCACTTGATGCACTGTTTCCCTGTTGCTGGACAGGTACCATCTCTGGTGCTGTGTGTGTCTCCACATCAGTCGCAGTTTCGTTCCTTGTGAACTGTGTTGTCCCTCGGCCTGTCTTTCGTGTTGGTGTGTGCTCTGTGTGGTAGTGTGTGCTTGATGATGTTCGTGTCCTCGCTGAATGCGTCTGTACTCCGGTCGTCGGCTAATAATGACAATAATCATACCAATATTGCTTATTAGTAGTCCAATATAGACAAAGAGTAATGTGAAAAACACAGGATATGTGGAGGATTCAGGAATCCCTAATTCTTCCAGCAGAAGATGGTCACTAACAGATGAAATATTTTCCATCCTTGTACCTTGTACACCTGCTGAAACAGAATCAAATGTAAGCCATTAAAACATTTCTTCTTCTCTCATCAGTTTGTCAGTTTATGTCTTTTAGATTAGGCCTACACGTTTACACTAGGCCATAGCATATACATGATTCAGGATAATAAATGGAAACCTTTGAAAACAACAGCAATCCCAAGTTTATCTCAGAATCTTTGGTCTGGATTCTGTCTTGCAAAATCATTTATACCTTGGCATCTGACATCATGCCATGCAAATGACCATGTGAATCAGCAGGGGGCAGTGACATCAGAAGGATGAACTACTGTACATGCCCTCTTTGAAGACCACTGAAACAAGCAGTTAATTTCTTTTCAACTACTCTATAGAACAGACACATGGGTTTAAATAGTTTTCACAGTGGTTAACACAGATGAGTTAATAAACACAACGCCATGTCTAACAAAGGCCCTTTCTATATCCATGTCTACGTTCCTTACGTCTACCTATTAGTATACATCACACCCCTCAATCACCCACAATCACACCCTCATTACCCGCAACAGATTTCTATATCTAGAGACAATAAAAGCGTATCTTATCTCTTTATGTCATGTTTGGTCATGGGAATTAGCTGGGTTTCTGTCTAGTCTACTGAAAATTATTGAAAATACCGTTAATTTAATATAGTGTACTGTAACACTTTTTAACGGTAAGAAGCTGTAATTGAAGATTAGTGTAGAAAAACGGTAATTAACTGGTAACCACAGCTGCCAGTAGTAAACTGTATTTTTACGGTAAAATTTCTTACAGTGCAAGTTGTTTCATTTCTAAAGCCTTTCATCCCTTAACAAAAATAGCTTTTATTTCATTGCCCAGGACACACAGAAGTGTAACTTAACTTACATGTCTACTCCAATAACTTAACGAGACAACAACTTCATACACTCAACCAATTACAAATGACTGTATTGCATCTGTTGATAACTGGAGCTGACCAAAATCTGACCGTAAACTACTGTAATTACTGTATGTTCAACAGTCTGCAATACCAATAACCCAAGTGTTTCAATGACAATAACCCTATTTCACAGTGGCAGGATAGCTGGCATAGAATGCATCTCGTCCAATCAGACACTCAGAAATAGTTCAACCAGAAATTTTGTATAATGCCAATTCTACCATTATAGGCCTACAATTCTACCATTATAGGCCTCTAGGGTGCTATATTTTCTTCTTCACCCTATCACAATCTGGGTTGTCATGATGTTACTGTGTATGCCGGTGCTCAGGTGGACCAAGTTCAGCTGTCGCAACATTTTCAAACATTTTACTATGGCTTATATAAAATTTATACACGTGTTAAAATCATAGGTTGTGTTTTGCTATCTTCAACTCGAAATGTTGTGGCCTCCATTTCTCACCCTGTTCGCTGATTTGCTGCATCAGTGCCAGCCGAAAACGAAAATGCATTATGTTATTAGGAAGTCCCATCCCTATTCAACTGACTTTGAGAGCCTTACCCCGCCTTCACATTAGCGACTAGCGACTTGGGCGATGCGACTAGTTTCTATTAATTTTCAATGAGAGCAAGATTTGAGCAAGCGACCAGCGACAAGTGGGTGGGCCCTGGATAGACTTGAAGTGTATTTTATACATGATGTATATGTGGAGCGATGCAACTCAGCAATAGCCAATGCGAGTGAAGCCATACTCTGAACAGAACCGTCTCAAACTTAATGAGATCTCTTCCGTTGCACCCATCTCTCTCTCTCCCTCCATGTGCGTTTGGATTCCAGAATAAGACACAGGCTACATTCTCCACAAGGGTGTGTGTTGTCTCCCCTATTGTTTATTTTATATACAAACAAATGTGCCAGTTCTCACCCTGGAAGACACTTTATTAAATTTGCTGATGATACTGCGCTAGTCAGCTTACTTTCAGGGGGTGAACAGGACCATGGCCCAGTCTTAGATGAGTTTCTTGACTGGTGTGAGAAGTCTAACCTCCTTCTCAACACAGCTAAGACAAAAGAGATGGCCATAGACTTCAGAAAGGATAAAGTCACTGCCTCTACTGCTATTGGTGGGCATTGCATACAGTCAGTGACTGAGTATAAGTATCTGGGGGTGGTCTTACACAATAGGCTGAGGTGGGAACAGTGTACAGACCTGGTTCATAAAAAAGGGCAGCAGAGACTACATTTTTTGAAGAAGCTGGTGTCGTTTGATGTCAGTTGCAAAGTTGCTAAGATGTTTTACAGTGCCAAAGAGAAGTGTTCTTTCGCGCTTCTGTGGTATAGTCAGATCCGGTGCAACCAGAGCAGGACGAATTGTTAAGAAGGAGAGAGTCCTTAAGGACTCTGACGAAGATGTAAGAACATCGAAACGTTAGTCATTATGTTTCTGCACCATTGAATAAAAGTATAAAAGTTTATGTCATCCGTGTTGCACCGACGCTCTCTCCTTCTTATGTTTTACAGTGCATTTGTGGAGAGTGTCTTGACCTTTGGCATCCTGTGTTGGTTTGGTAACGCGACAGAGGCGCAAAAAGGCAGGCTAAGAAAAATAGTAACCACTGCTGGCAAACTGTTGGTACTAACTTAAATAGCCTAGAACACATTTACAGGGAAAGGTCACTTGGTAAAATAGATAAAATCCTAGCAGATCTAAAACATCCACTCTTCACCACCTTTGAACTGCTGCCATCAGGTGGCAGGTTTCGCTACCCTTCCCTTTCTAAAAACAGGACTAAACAATCATTCATACCACAAGCCATAAACTTTTTCAACAAATTCATGAACAGAAACCTTAGATTTTAATTGCACTACACCCTGTCCAGCAGGTCTGAGCAGGGTGATACACTGTATGTTTTGTATTATCATTATTATGGATTTTATTTATTTTTTTATTTTATTTTATTGATGCCATGAGTAGAAGGGATTCACTACAAAAAAACTACAACAAAGGACTCTATCTAAATGTTTTAATAAACAGTGAATTACAGGTCTGCCTCTTATATTCAGTGAACAACTAATATTTGGCCACATTCATATATTTTATTTATCCCACTATGGTAGAACCACTCTGCTCTGGAATTACCTGGTAATGGCTTCACATTATGTATACCACAGTTTTACTCTAATGCTTAAATACAGTCTACTCAGTGCTATCAGTCAAGCCGAATAAGGTTATAGTGATGATGAAGAGGAAGATGAAAAAAAGATAATTTGCTTTAAAGCAGCACTTTCATCGCTATTTCTAATATAATATTTTGTTCTGGTTTATCTACAAATGAGCTTGGATGAAGTGTTGATAACCAAAACCATAATTGCCATTAGCCATCCATAATGTGTATTCTGCAGTTCTAGATGGTAACAACCTCAAAAAAATAAAACCTACTGTTGCAATATCGCATTGTTCACTGCAGTTATCAACCACCTACCATCATCAAACACATCAAAATAGTGCCATTTAAAAAAAAAAAAAAAAACACGCAACTTTCCTCAACTTTTCCAGCCCCCCGCAATTTTCCCGCAATAAAATGCCTAAATTCAGCGCAACCTCTGCCGTAAAAAATTGCTCTGGCCTGACACATACACAGTACAGTATATACATACAGGGACCACAATGAAAACAAGCTCTTTGATCTTTATTGTGTTATCCTTTTGACATAATGTACAAGGTTTCAGTGGTCATATTTATTTATTTATTTATTTACACTTAATTATGCTTTGTATAATGTCAATAAAAAGTCAAATAAAGTCAATCACCTTTCAAACATCAAAATACAAAGACAATCGACACCAGCTTTACAGCCATCAGAAGATCTCAGGAATTTATTAACCAAATTGGTTGCTTCTTTGAATTTGCCATTGCATATTGCATTTGGTCTATTTTGTATTGTATTTTGTATTTGTATTTTTTATTAAGTAAATAGTAACAATCTGCAATTCAAGATGACCTATGAGGAATCAGTTAAATCTCTGTGAATCATGGGGCGCCATGGCTCGGTGGCTCGGCTCGGTTCGGTTCCGGCCCGGGGTCATTTCCCGATCCCACCCCGTCTCTCTCTCCCACTTGTTTCCTGTCCATCTCTACACTGTCCTGTCTGATTAGAGGCAAAAAGCCCCAAAAAATATCTTAAAAAAAAAATCTTTGTGACTCTTTTTTAACTTTTAAATGGAATTGAAGGCTGTATTGTATGAGTATATTTCTATTGTAGTAGTAGGACTACTTATACAGTAGGCTGTATGTAGCCGGGGTTGGCTTGAGCAGTTTTAGGTGCTCCTAAGGCTAGGGGTGTGAGGATTCACCACGCACTGCTGCTAGATAGCCCATGCTCAATGGCATCTGGTACCTGTACTTCCCTCTGAATTGCAATATTGTGTAAAGATATAGTGGAACATCAACAATAATTAAAGTTTTCCTCTCTTTTTCCCTTATGTTAGATAGGACTAGAACAAACATTGTATTTTCTTATTCCCATGTAGGCTAATATCTACAGCTGAATACAGCAAATGTTCAAAGGTAACATAATTATTAATACAAATATCCTATTGACATAAAATATGGATGTGACAATAATCATCTTTACTTGGAATTGCTCAAATATTTAAGAAAATGTTAAAATTTGTTAAAGAAGTGAAATTTATGGACATTGCATTATATAATTTGACCTAAAGGGGGTTGACTTTTCTACTAAATATATGCAAAATTTTCATCCTTAAATGTTTAGTCTGTAAACCATAAATAATTGGATTTAAATGAGCAGGCACAATATGAAAAAGAATAACAATAAGCTTTCTTAAGAATCTGTGTTCTGGAAAGCGATGCATGATTACAGATATGTATCCAGTCAGCAGCATTATCAGATAACAGACTAAATGACTTGCACAAGTTTGGATTGCTTTGCTGTTGAGCTCTGCATTTTTCTTAGTCCAGCATACAATAGCAATTCTAATGTAAGTGACAGCAACTGTACCCATAGAAGAAGACAATAGCACAACAGTATAAAACAGTCCATATATATTATTAATAGATACGTCTTCACAAGACAACTTGAACAAAGATGCATTGTCACAATAGAAATTTGAGATAAGCACTTTACAGCGAGACAACCTGATTGTAAGGCTGATTAACACAGCAACCAGTACAACTGCAGAACCCCAGGCAGATACAGCCAAGATTACAACTGCTTTAGTTGTCATAATTGCACTATATCGTAATGGATTGCATATAGCCACATATCTATCAATGGCCATTATAATTAGTATGGTGTGGGATGCAGAACCATATGTGTGGCTGAAAAAGGCCTGCGTAACGCAAGTGCTATACAAAATACCAAAATCTTTTGAAAGTGTGTCATACAAAAGACGGGGTAGTACAATGGTGTTGCCAAGGATATCATTCACTGACAGGTTGCAAAACAGTAAGTACATGGGTTGGTGTAAGCTGTTTTCTGTAATGATGATGATGAGAACACCAAAATTGGTTATTAGCAGTCCAATGTAAACAAAGAGTAGTATGTAAAAGACAGCATCTCTGGATGACTCTGAGTGACCTAATTCCTCCAACATAACAATGTCACTGGCAGAGGAGCTATTGTCCATACCTGTCCCCTGCTTACCTGAAACAAAAAACAAAAGACGCAACATTATTATCCCACAATTTCATGAAGCCTGTAAATTACCAGGGTACATAACAGTTTACTTCAGATGTGATTTGGGTAACATAAAACATGTGAAACTCAAATCTACCTTCAGTGACAACAGATAACAATTTTCTTTCTCAATAACCTGTCTGTTAACAGTCGGCCTACTTATATTTACAGTATGAATTCTCTGACTACCAATGAAATTGATCCTTGTCTCTGTAGAGGCACCACATACCCCATGCTCATCCTTGTAGACATGATGATAACATCAGAGATTCCTATCCATGTTCCAATCCCATAGCTTTTTGCCCAGGCTAATTATAAAGCAGAAATGGGAGGATTTTAAATGAGCTAAATATCAGAGACAGGAGCAGTCGTCAAGATTTTGGTGTCAATGATTCTATTTCATCCTAGACATTCCAGAAAAGGGGCTAAACATGCTAGAAAGTGAACTTCCCCTTTGAAGGAATAGTCCACCCTTTTATGAAATTGGGCTATTTACCCCCTTACCTGGTGTTACATATGTGGGTAAAATAATTTTTGTCTCAGTGCATGCATTTTCCTAGTTTGGCAACCTCAATTTTAGCTCTTTATTAGCTTTAGCTTAGCATAGGCGCTGGAATGTAAAGTTGCCAGATAGCAACTCTGTGGCAATATTACATTTCAGTGCCTATGCTAAGCTAAAGCTAAAATTGGGGTTGCTGGACTAGGAAAGTGCCAGCACTGAGACCCAAATGCTTCTACCCACATGTGTAACTCCAGGTAAGACTGTGAATAACCAAATTTCATAAAAAATTGGACTATTCCTTTAACTTTCACACCTCACAGCACACATTTTGTCATGCAGGTTTAGGGCAATGTACGGAAAGCATTCTGTCATTCTATGATGTGTAATAATAATAATAATAATAATAATAATAATAATAGTAATAAATAATAAAAATAAAAATAGATACAAAATACACAGATAAATAAAATTCAGCCTAAAGGTTTGACGGTTTGTCATTTATTTAAGAGTTTGTGAACCTTGGCACCAAGCAAGTTGGCTGTGGAATTGAGGTATATATGACATATAATATAGTCTACATCTAGGCTACTCTGTATACGCTCAAACTTATTTTTGTCACAAATACAGTTCATCAGAGCAGGCTAATAATATTAGGACGACAAAATCACATTGTTTCACCAGATAGCAATTATCCTATGTGGCTGACTAAAGCTCTGTGATCAGTGTAACCGAGATTAATATTCATCAAGTCATAGACAGTTTTTTTTGCACGAGAAACAGAAGCGTAAGTGCGCAAGGATGAGGATGTGGGTGTGTGCGCTAAAAAAAACTCTTGCAACTTCAATTACAAGACCCCTACAACATTCCTGCCGTACTTTTGAATTCAATCGGGAAAGTAAGTGATGTTCTGGACCTTAAATATCCTGACATCTATAACTACTATCTAACTAACTATCTATAACTCAACTAACCGTCAGTATACACCGGCAGCTCTTTAATGGCATTTAAAAGTCTGGAAGGATATAAATGGACACAGTCCAGATTTGGGTCAACTGTTCAAAGTGTGACAGTTTACTGTGATCGATTGACTTGGCTAGTGGCCCAGTCCCATTACTCTTCCCTAACACTAGCACTTGTTTTCGAGTTCCCTCCAAAGTGAGACACCCCTCGATTGTGTAGTGAGAAGTGCAGTTTTTCCCCTACGAAACAGGACAGCACTTCGCGTAAAAACGCCTTCTCCTGTTTTACGCGTCTACCGTTAAGACTGAAGGGATATAAGGCTCTAAACCGGGGTAAACTGTTCAAAAGCCGTCATCCATAAATTAAAATTGAGAAAATCACCCACATGAGATGCTCTTGTAATTCTGGTGAAAGATTTACACACTTTGAAAAATATTGATCTTTTTAATAATCATGTTTTAACACGCCAGTGCGGAATTCAACTGAATTCACATCAAATTAAGATATACCGACATTAAACAATATATACATGCTTAATTGCAATAGTAGCTATATTTTAGAAGTTCGCATCCAGAGCTAAGAGAACGGGGACACAGCTCGTGCATTTGGACACAGACCGAGACCGGACCAACACGCAATCTTCTTGTTTAGCTGATTGAGTTTGCAAAGAACCGTGGGTAATTTTATATTCACTTCCACTCATGGAGGTATTAATAAACCTGGAGAAACATACTAAGTCCCGCCTCCCATTCATTCCAATGTGGAATGCTAGGCTAGTGAATTCATCCAAAATTGAACAAAATTTTCAGTTGTCAAGATGGCGCTTCATGGAGCTCATTTCCCACTCCATTTCATTAGGCCAATGAGGGCCCATGTTACCAATGGAGATGAGCTACAGATGGCAAGTCTGGGCACGCCCACAAAAGTTTGTGCACAGGGAGCTCGCTCACATGAGCTGAAAGTGTAGCATTAACCAATCAGCATATGTCAAATGGAGTTGGATATGATGAAATTTCTGGAAAATGGCGACGAGGTGCAATGCTAATTGGCAAAGCTAACCAGCCAAATCCTGACCCCCTGGCTTCCACTTCACTTCGTTCTAAGTCTGCACTAGCCCTCGGTCCTGAAAGTATTGGGACACAGTACACTTACACGTGAACGCGCAAAACCAAGTGTTAGGGCTAAAATCAAGAGGAAGTCGTAGCAATGGGACAGGGCATTAGAGTTAACCCAGTTAGCATTAGCCTTAACAGCCTCGCTAGCTAACCTAACAACGGTATTCTCGTTGATTGTAGGCTTACTATTCACTTTTCTAATTGACTAACAGGTGAATCATTCAAAAAGGCTCAATGACCCATAACTGAAGCCATGGATTGTCATCTGTAAGGATGGGGTTGTAACTGCACAGCTGGTCTAGGTGAATGTTCCTCTCATGTGCCAGCTGTGCTGTTTTGGCTTCAAAATGAAGCACCAGGAGTAGCCATAACACTAAGATGTAAATGGTCTGCACCAAGCAAAACAGCTATGAAAAAAGTGCCTTACCAACATGCAAAGGATATAATTTTTAACCACTGTCAGATCAGCAATAAGTTATTTGAGACCAGTCCCAATTAAATCCCGAACGTGTTACCACCACTACTTGCTACTACTAGCCAGCGCTATACGACTCACTTCAGTTGGTCAACATGGTTGTTGAAGATTCACAGCCATTTGCCATAGTAAATTATAGAGGATTTAGGAGCTTTTTAAGCCTCTTGGATCCTTCATACATCCTGCCATCAAGGCAAACTTTGAAGACCATGGTAGAGGCCAAGTACAAGAAAGAGAAAGAAAAGGCCAAGGTCATCATTCAGAAGGTAACCGCAGTAAGCCTCACCTCTGACATGTGGACATCTATTTAGCTGTCTATGTCTGTTCTAGACTATGTTGATATTCTTATGCACTCACCTTCTTCCTTGAAAGCTCTTGACAAGGTTTATCACAGTGGTCTTCGTTTTATAACTGGTGATAGTTTTAAAACTCATCACTATAAACTCTATGAGGGTGTAGGATGGTCTTCCTCACTGAAAGGAAGGAAAGACACTGCCTCCTGTTTATTTACAAGGCATTGCTGGGTAAACTACCTGATTACCTTACTTCTTTCTTGAAAATTAGAGTCAGTGCACACAATATAAGGTCCCATGGTTTTATATATCCGAGCCAGCAGAGGAAGAAAGACCACCATCAGATGACATTAAGAAACTGTTGGCAAAGAAAGACAAGGTAAAGAAAAGGGAATTCAAGACTGCACCTGTAATGTATGAGCCTGGAATCTAAGACATTAGGCCAATAACATCAAAGAATTCTCAAAATGTTGAAGAACTAATCATCAGATATTTTTGCAGACAATTAAAGACTTGAAAAAGGTGCTGACTTGTGAAAGCCAAAATGTGTCAATACTGCTACAGGGTCACCAGCAAATTAAGGAACCTGCGGTTAGAGTATGTAGTAGTGCAAACAACAAGGTCATTAATTCAAATAATTCTATATAAAGACTTAATCAGCATCCACGTGCTACCCACTGATTGTCTCCCCCAAAGGACAAGGGATTTTGTGGCTGGGTAGATAGCCCTAACAAAGGCTAAACCACATGGCCAGCGATACACCGTAGACCAAAAAAACATGACACTGCGGCTATACCACCACAGTCCTCGGTGCTACACTGAATTGCAAAGAACTTTTCAGTTGCCTTCCGCAGCCACCCTGTCAAGGCACCTGATGAGCAGTTTGGGAAGCTTTGAGGTAAACGTCAAACCCAGCTTGTTTTCTGTTGGTGGCAGGCAGTAGAGATGTGTAGATGGCAGTTATAGCCATGGATACCACAGATAGGGATAGATAGAAAAACACAGAATAGGTAAAGACCTAGCTTGTAAAGACATACACATTTTTGTGTTAGACCAGAGAAATTCTAATAAGGGGAGAATTTTCACTCTCGGAACACTTCCGGTGTGGTATTGCACCTAGGGGCGCTGCGGCGAGTCCAAAATGGCTTGGGTTCAATGGAGCTGCACCACAAATTCATAAATTTCTTTTAATATAATTTTTTGTCTTAAAATTGCAATACTGTTTACGATACAGGGGGCAGAGATTGTATAAATAATCGTGGAACAAAATATTTAGGTGCTTTTGTTCGCTATAACATCGACATGCAGTCTCCTCATTCTCCCTCAGCCCTCACTCACTGGCCAGTTAGCATAATGCTTGCGAGGCACAGGCAAAACAGGTAAAAACTGAGAGGGTGTGGATGTTTGTTTAATTCACTTTTTATGGCTAATCTATGTCCAACTTGCAAAAAATAAATTCAAATCTGACGGTTCCCGACGTCTAATGGGTATAAACAGTACATTTAGCCATGTAGCTCCATAGGGCCCCAGGTATTTTGGACTCGCCCGCGATCGCCCCCTAGGTGAACTGCAGCCAAAAAACGGTACAATGGGGGTGAATAGAGAGTGGTGGGGCTCTCCGTAAACGGTCTCTGGTTAGACCTTAAGAGTTTTAAGTCTATGAGACGAACAGGAGCCATCCTACTGTGGAACTGGCCGCATGGTTAAATTCAGCAGTCGGGGGAGATAAGTAGCCTGACATAGCCCGACCATAATACTGATGATGGATAAAACGTTCCATTTGAGCACCGGAAGAGGCGGGCTATGTGCAATTGACGCCATGTTGCCGTTACGATGGCTCTCAATTCATTTCAATGGGAGCATGTTGTAAGTAATTAGTCTCCTCCTATATAAGTGTCTCTGGTTTAACTTCTAGCTGTATCTGACATGCCCACTGATTTTGGAGTTGTTTTCCCCCACGGGGGACAAGAGGAGCTGATTTTGTGGGCATGCCCAGACTTGCTGCCTATATCTATCCTTGCGCTTTATTTTCCTTCCATCTCGGCTGGCCCGAGGAAGTTGCCAAGCGACATGCCCAGCACGCCCCCTTTCTTCGGAAGGTGCTCTTGCCTTCTCAGTTAAACTCAGAGGACCGAACTACTAGTCTGGCGATGCCATCCTACGTACCTCCGCTAAACATTTATCTCCGCACGTAGTCTGGGATAAACCCCCCTTCCCGCCTTTCTCTCGGTTACTCTACGGTTTAGCCAATCAAGCACACAGTTTACAGCGATGTCTCAAAATATTGTAGTCCTACAGGATAGGGACGTGTTTGTTATTCTCTCCCCCACTTTCGAATTACATTCACAAAATTGGTACATGACATTAACATCCATGATCTTGAGGATTTATTGCCACTACGATGTCAAAATAGATCTGAACTTGCGAGAGATCTATTAATACTGAAAGCGAAAGTTGTAGGCGTGAGAGCCAGTCGAGGGAATACGTCATATCCAAACGGAAACCTATTTCAATTGACCCTTCGCTAAGCCCCGCCCCCCTTAGTTACTGTTGTCAGGCCTGACAAACTAACCAAAAACGTAACTTGTGTCCATAGATACAGACAGCAAGTACGGTTAACTTTACCCCCAGGAAATGCGAGGAGGTGGAGTCAGCGTGGGGGATAACAGAGGCCAATTTAACATTATGGGGAATGGATGGACAAGGTAGAGAAAGTTGCTTAACAATAAAAGATCGCTTAGTAAAATTGAACAAAGTCCATATTAGATGTTTTGTCTAATCATGACCTGTTTGCCTACTTGTGTTTAGACTAAAATAATTTTTCCATCATTTGTTTATTGCAGTTACACTAACAGAAATGTCATGAGCCGTCTCTGCTCCTGTCAAAAGTAAAGCAACTTTCAATCACAAGTCTGATTAGCTCAGTTAAGCAAGCTAAAGTTAGCTATATTTACTGTGGTGATCAATGAAGTTGGCTAGTTAGCAAGCTAATGAAGCTAACAAACATCATCTAAATTGTCATCAGTATCGCGTTTGGAGGGGTGTCAAGTTCAGAATTCACATTGGACCATCTGACCATCATTACTACCTTCAGGCATTGCCCTCAAAAATGTGTCTGGCTCCTTGTAGATGGTGCTCAGTGTAACTTGTGGCTTAGCATGCCATTGACTTCTTCACTAATTTAGGGTTTGTTTTCCCCCATGGGGGACACGAGGAGCTGATTTTATGGGCGTGCCCGGACTTGCCGTCTGTATCTATAGGAATGAATGCAAAACATAGCCTCAAACAATGGCTCTTCAGAGATAAACCTCAAGTGATTAACAATTTCTAAAAGCATGTAATGATTGACAAAAAGGTCTACTTTGAGTACCTTACCGCAGTTTAAATGGAAATTTGTTGAATTCATAAAATAACAGACCTGACCTTACCGTCACCATATAACACCACAGCAAAATCAACCAACACGAAAACTCCATCAAGGCATCTTAAAACGAAGACCAATCAACCTAAAAATTATGGACTATTTATCCTTCCTCCTAATACTGCCGTAAGTAAACAGTTTAACTGTGCCACAACAGATAAAATATCCTGTAATTGTCTGCAAATATTACGTTAGCCAACATGCTAAAAACGGCTAACGTTGCTGGAGGCAGAGAGAGGCAGGCTTTAGACCCATTTTGCTATCGCTAAATGTCCGTGACAAAATCTAACAAACTAAGTGAAGTTGTTTTGAGCTATGTGATTGATTAGTTAGAGTTAAACTGTTGGTGTACCTTTGTAGTGCTGGATTACAGATGAGAAATCTTTGGGAATACGGTGCTGAAACTCGCTAGCATGTTAGCAGCAGCAAACTTTTTAAACTATTGTAAAGCTTATCTGGCCACTATGTTTTCCACTTGGTCTATCACAGACATCGCTTATTCAACCAAGGACGTAGCTACGATATCTTTTGGGGTAAAGGAAAGGCTAAAGAGCATTTTCCATATCAAGTTTGAATGATTCATGATGCATTTTTTGCCGACGCCATAGGCATAACATTGTAGAATATTGCCGCTAATCAAATGTTTGACAGGCCAGGGCTCTTTAGTCACCTTATGCAGCCCCGCCCCTTTTCGTCTTTTTTTCTTCCGCGTTTGCCCTCCGATTGTCTTGAAACTTCCGTTAGACGCTGCCTCTCATTCAAAATCAACGTAATTTTCATGAAATACCACGATCACAAAACTCCTTATTGTAGCCGTAGAAACACACTTTTTACTGCTGAAAACATAATTTTTCATCTGGCGACGAACTGTTCTAACTATATTGATGGATGTAGTGAGCACAACTTCATAATAAGACCACTTATATTAGACCGTTAAAACACCAAATATCACAACGCTAAGTCAATGCGTTGCTAGACCGGATGTTGAATGACAATCGTCATGGCAGCGCCCATGTTTACCCGCTGAATAAGGTGAATATGTAGGGTTGGTCAGTTGCCGTTCTTGGGAGGGGCTTAGCGAAGGGTCAATTGCGTTGGGCCAGACTGTATAACATAGTCAACAGTCGCTTTCGCCCAGGCTACCGAGCTACAGTTCCGATGAAGATTCAAACATGGCTGTGCCCAGTGGCACTTGCTGTTTTCATTGTGTTTGGACTGTTTTAGTGGTTTAAATTATTATTTCAATCATATTAATCCGTCCATATCACTCCCTATGGATGTGGGAGTCGGTGTTGTGGTGAGGCCAATATAGAACACGGACTTTCAAACAGGTGTGTTAAATATAGCAGAGAGTTGCTAACAGAAGACAAACAATGATGTGAACATGGTTTTCATTGGTTCATCGGTTCTCCACTCCGACGAGTTTGCATTATAAAACGCTTGACGTGTGAGAGTGATGTGACATGCAGAATCCGAGAGAGCTGGCAGAGTAATTCACCATGAATCGAGGGCAAAATGAGCAGAGCCTCCCATGCTGTTGGCCAACATAAGCAATTGGACAGGCAGTCCGTCAGTCAAAACCCGTGCCAGCCATTCCAGCCTCGTTGATGAACCGCCACACTCATTCTAACTCACTTACCCCCCAGTCAGACTAGCGACTTGAGCTACGCGACCGGTTTCCATTCATTGTCAATGAGAGCAAGCGACCAGCGATAAGTCGCCCGGTGGGCAGGCCCAGAATAGACTTCAAGGCTATTATTCACCTTATGCAGCCCCGCCCCTTTTCGTCTTTTTTTCTTCCGCGTTTGCCCTCCGATTGTCTTGAAACTTCCGTTAGACGCTGCCTCTCATTCAAATCAACGTAATTTTCATGAAATACCACGATCACAAAACTCCTTATTGTAGCCGTAGAAACACACTTTTTACTGCTGAAAACATAATTTTTCATCTGGCGACGAACTGTTCTAACTATATTGATGGATGTAGTGAGCACAACTTCATAATAAGACCACTTATATTAGACCGTTAAAACACCAAATATCACAACGCTAAGTCAATGCGTTGCTAGACCGGATGTTGAATGACAATCGTCATGGCAGCGCCCATGTTTACCCGCTGAATAAGGTGAATATGCAAATGAGAAGCGATGCGACTCGGCGACAGCCAATGCGAGTGAAGCCGAGGTACTCTGAACGAAAGTTTCTCCCGCTTGCAAGATGGTGGCGCTAACGACAATGATCTCAAACTTGGCCACAAACTAAAAAGTTAGGGATTTATGACTTCATATTTTGGAAACCGAGGTATCAGTGTTACTAACGACATCGGAAAATATTAGTTTCATACACAAAAAATACCTGTGTGTTGATGTACGATTTTCTACCAAGTACCTAAGTTAGCAACATGCTACCAACGAATCACAGCCCTGAGTCACGCCTCCTCAGCGACCTGAGTCGCTTGGATTTGTAGCTATCTGACTGGAGGGTTAAACTGCCTTTGGACATAGTAAAATCCACAATTATAGTGAACTGTAATTTATTAAACAGGATTTGGACACCGTGAACACTTGTCACGTTAGGGGCTATCGTTAAAAATGCTGATGTTCATTTTATTAATTACTATCGTTAGAAATGTCAATTTTACAAATCACTTTCAAAATAAAGCACACATGGAAAATGCTTGTTCTGCCGTTTCTAATATTATAGCTGTTATGAAATTATAAAAGTGCTCCACATAATTTCTAAGACTTGTGAAAGTTTGTTGAAGTGAAAAGTACTGAAGTAGGCCTACAGACTGTGATAGGCTTGAAGTACAGTGTTAGGTGCATTTTGACCAATTTTTAAATTGTGATATAAAGTAAAAATATGCAAGACAAATGTTTTTAGACTTGAAACTTTATGGCCTTAGGTTATTTTCACTGGGGAAAAAAAACATGTTTGTACAAAAACAACTTAGCCTATTTGAGACAACTCAATAATTTTGGTGCAACAATATTACACTGAATGAGTAAACCCAGTTGAGGCATGCCATGAAGTCACTCTACTTGATATTCTATGTACAATCTTATTCTGAATTCTTGACATTTGATCTTACGGCCGATTCACACACAAACCTGTGCGGGCGCGGTTTTGGGGCGATTTCATTTAGAATACATGTTAACAGGTTAGGTCATTCAGACTGCACGCGTGTTCTGTGCGGCTCCTGTCCGGTTTCTGAGCGGTGAACCGCGCAGCTTTTTTGAAAAAGAAACAAGTTCTATTTTTCCAAGCGTTTTCAGCGCGGTAAGCGGGACTTGCGCGGTGTCCATAGATTTTCAATGCAGAGCTCGGGCAGCCGCTTCGCGCAGAACACCGCAGAGACAATTTCTTGTGTGAATGCACAAGCCCACAGGCACCGCTCACAGACCGCCCCGCTCCCGCACCGCGAACGTGCAGTTTGTGTGTGATTCGGGCCTTAGTTTGACTGCAAGGTATTGGATGTCCCAGAATGCCAGTCTTTGTTTGAAATGTTAAAAAAAAAAAAAAAAAAAAGTTTAAAGGCTATACATGTTGCAGTTATATCAAGGTGTCAATGTATGTATATGAATAGGCTATTGATGATTTCACAAACCATCAAAGAGATGACTATCTCCAACATGGTAGTCCTACTTGCAAACAAAATGGAAGCTTTCACTATTTTGGAATATCATTCATATACATCACTCATCTTGATTGTAATGAGTCATATTTCATATAATATCATTAGGCCACACTATCCACCAGTATGGTGTATGGTGCAAGTTCAGAATAAACCTCACAAGATCAGTTTATTTGTAGCTTCCCTTCCAAGTGAGGGGAGACACAAGTGAACAACTTAAAGAGAACCTATGCAGGATCCGGTGGCGTCATCCAGTAAGCTAACAACCAAACAAAGCAGTTATTTAGCGTTTCTGCCAATAATCCTCCATTTAGAATTGCATAGTCAATGGTGATCGCCGCTAACAAAATGTATCGACAGTTGAATGCGCTGATAAGTCACAAATCGCGTTGTAATTCAAACAGTAAACTCTGGCTAAGTCACGTGACCTAGCTTGCTTGCTAACCAAAACTTACGATAGCCGGGACGCGCTCACTGATCTTGCATAGGCGGTATCTGCCTCTAGGAGGGTCGGACAATCTCGTGAAGGGGCTTGTTTTACTCCGGAACATGTCATTTATCAAGTCTAGTGAGTTCTAGGCAATTTACATAAAGGTGTAATGAATAGGAAACGTCGAAATTTTACCTAAAAGTTGCATGTGGTGGCTTTAAGTGAGCACAGACTGCCCAATTTGGTGTGACACCTGACCATGAGCAGTCAACTTCACACTTGCAAGGCAACTGGTTTCTATAGGCCTACCATCTTCCAAATGGCATGATCTGCACTTGAACAGATTAAAAGCCTGAACTGTGCTACTGTGCAGACTGTAAAAATGATCAGGCACTTGTATAGATTTTTAAAAATGAACAATAACATACTGAACTGATTAACAAACTGATTGATAGAGATGAGAACTGATTAATTGTAATTGATTAATTGTAAACTGATTAATTGCTCATGTCAATTTGACCCTAACATCTTGAGAGACAAACACAAAAGTTGAATATGAGGAGTCAGTGTGTTCCACCTAGCGACATGTTTGCCTCTACACAGTGAGCCAAACTGTGAGGAGCAGCTAACTTCCTCCCAGATCGTTTGTAGGGGTGGTCCTCCCGAGATGCCTTGGACTGACGTCCCGTTGACAAGGAGCGCCTTCCTCCAAGGTGCGCCTTCCGTCTCCCAACAGCTGTTGGCTGTACAGGAATCCGGGCCGTTGACTGTAAAAAGCCCTTTGGTCTTTGATGTCCTGTGGACTTGGCCATTGAGGGCTTACCAAATGTGGCCAGAGCTGACTGTAGTCCACTGTCGGTGGTGATCTGTCCTCAAAAAGGAGGACAGTGGAGCTATGAAGGTTGGGTCACATCTTAGCTTGTTGTTGAGAGTCCTGAAGACGGACGCCAGCTCGTCCTCCAGTGAAGTTGTACCTTAGGGTTGCAAAAAATAAGTTGCATTTATTTCCCGTTACCGACATAATTTCTCTTGTATCCAGACCAGCTTCTGAAAGTTTTTGAACACATGTGCCTCGCAAGCAATGGTTGGTGTAGATCTTCGTGCCTGCCGCTTTACAGATCTTGGGCAGCATTGATCCCAGAAAATTCACCCCCATGGGTTCTCTGGTATACCGGTATAAGAGAGAGTAACAACATACTCGGATTTTAGATTTGAGCCACACGACACTTTCCTGGTATGTACATGCGTATCGACGCTGACTGTCCGCTTGGGATGGAGATAAAAGTCTGGAGTTAGGGGGCAGGTGCGACAGTTATTTCTCCAGCGATTTTACAGGGCATAGCGGATTGCCTGGCTGCTCGACCATGAATCCCCTCAATTTCTCATTATTCCTTTTGCTGGCATCTTTATGGTTTTTTGTTGACTCGTTAAATGACAGGGTTGCATACTAGACGCCATTTTCGTCCACACAAATTACAAGAGTCTGCCTTAAGTTGTCTATTGCCCTCTTTGGCTCTGCGTCCCATGTGGAGCTGCACGTCGAACCACACTTTGTTTACTAGGCCCGCTGGTGTGTTGATATTCAAAGCTTGGGAATGTTTAATCTTGGTGAAGTCCGAATTTGACAAGGGTTGGTGGTGGGCTGTAGTGTCGCGTCCTTCACGGCGCAAGGTTTTAAGCACTCCAACAAACACATAATAGCTGTTGATAAACTCTGGATCGCCCATGACTTGCTAAACGGTGGGTCATTCAGATAGCAGTTCAGCCCAGTACGCAAGCTGCTGTAGCTGCTCAGACCGTAGTCCTCACCATTCCCGTTTTTCACTGTTGCATAAAACATCCGCAGAGTCTGATTCAGCTGCACTTTTGAGACAGAAACAATTTCCATTTTTTTTCTTTGCACCAAGAATTAAAGCAGTGAAAGACCGACTAGGTCTGCTTGACAGAACGGGCCTCGTTACGCGATGTGTCCCAAATTATCTATTGCTTTTTCATTGATTTCTCCATGTCTCATCTTGCTCATCGTACTCTTCCTCGTCTCTGTCCATCTTATCAAACCATTCCTGCACACTCAAACCACCCAGTGGATCGAAATTGACAATGAAATCTGACATTTTTCTGTCTGTTGCGCTCCAGAGTTTTCTGATACTCTTATATTTTGTATTACTTTGTAACGGTTTTGGAATCCCACTGCACAGCGATATAGAACGAAATACGGTCGGCGCCATGCTAAATGCTGAATTTACAACGGGATAGAACTCGTTTTCAATCAATCATAATCGAGGATCAGAACTATCAGTTTAAGAAAAGAGCCTTATATACTGACAGTCAAATTGAATCATTGGTTACTTGCCCTGCCCCCTCGTTATCTGAGGAAGCAACCAGGAGAAACAGCAGGCAGACTGAATGCCTGCTACATATTCTTTCTGACTGAAAACAGACAACACAATGACAGTTGTGTGGGCTAATACACTTTGATAGTGTTGCAAGTGAGAGTGGTGTCCGCGCCTTTGTCTTAAAGGTGTTGTCTTGCTTGGTGTGTCACTTCCAAATAAATCCATAAAGTGAAGAAAAAAAGGGGGGGGGGCACACAAGAGCTAAATCATATCAAAAGATCATATCACTGCTGTCTGGACTGAAGGATTACTGTTTTTGCAAAGAGTTGCAACGCGAGTCCATGCGTCATTTCCAGCTTTTGTATGGGCTTAAAAATGTCTCAAAAATATTTCTAAATGCACAGAGGGTTATCTACAAATAGGTAATGGTTTGCAAATGTGTTCAGATATCCACAAATGCAAATTTCATATTTGTAACTTGTAAGTTCTTCTTCACAAATAATGTTGAATTTGTGCAAATATGAAAAAATGTAATAAAAAAAATTACATTTGTGAATTGTATTTCTGCATTTGTGGATCCCCAATCACACGTACGCATTCATAGTTTCCCTATGACGTATTTTTGAGACAAATTTTCCGCGCCGAATCCTCAGACAGAGATCTACAAATGCCAACTGATTCGCAAATACAGAGACATTATGCACGTTAGCCATTCTTTAGGTGGCAGTGTCATTCCAATAATTACAGCTCTGATTCATTAGGCACAGCTGTCTGATTAACTTTGTCTATGATAGGGGATTAAAAGATTTTAGCTGTAGATTGGGAAAAAATGGCATTGTTATGGAATGATTGTGGTTTGTGCCTATCATACGTGAGTGTAGTGACAAACTATATGGAAAAGGGGGAAAGTATGTTCATGTTTGGCGAGCATAATGGTAGTAGGCTACATATTCGACTAGCATGGTAGGTCCTAGCTGGGAAAAGCATAAATGCGGTTAGCCACACACTACTTCTTAAATTCTTCTCTAAGCGTTCACTTAGCCACTATTAGTCCACAGACATGTCCTGCAAGTGAATTAGCCTATAGAGTCCAAGTATAAGGATAAAAGTGTTAACATGTCCCAATGTAAATGACACTCAAATGAGCCTGTAGGCTGATGTGGGTAGCTAACCGCATGGTTTTCCCAGCTAAGATCTATCATGCTAGTCAAATATATGGGCTACATACCTACTATATGCTCACCAAACAATAAAGAAATACTCCACAAACATGTCCTGCAAGTGATGATTAGCCTTTAGTGTCCAAGTATAAAAAGTGTTAACATGTCCCAATGTCAATGGCTAGCGTGCATATGTCTCTGTATTTCCGAATCAGTTGGCATTTGTGGATCTCTGTCTGCGGATTTGGCACGCAAAATTTGTCTCAAAAGTACATCATAGGGAAATGATGAATGCGTACTACAAATATGAAATTCTCATTTGTGGATATCTGAACACATTTGGAAACCATTATCTATTTGTAGTTAACCCTCTGTGCATTTAGACATATTTTTGAGACATTTTCAACACCATACTTTTAAACTTTACGCATAGGCAAAGCCGTGGTTAGTTGATCCAGTGTTGATTCTGGCGTTGACTATCAATTTGCATTATTTAATAGCCTAGCCTCCGCCATTCAATTGACCTGGGGCTAAACCACGCCCTCAAACGCGATGAGCCTATCACAGTGCGCATAACTCTCAATACACTCGGACATTCTCTAGAGGCGACGGGGTGTATTTTATGTCCTTTCCCAAGCCTCATCTAAACTGATATATTAAGTGTCTGCTTTGGATAAAGTTATGCAGCAGACCACAACATTAACTGAACGTGGACAAAATGAACGAAGATGTCTACAGGCAAGGCAACCTATTTGAGCAAACATATTGTCACTTTGCTGGAAAGAAAGTTATTTTAACGTCCTAACGTTAACCACAACATCAACCTTAACTAACGTTAGCTAAAGTTAGCTAACACTAGATAACATATGGCAATTTGTAGTCTGTCTGGTAAATCCCCTTTCCGTCCTTCAAAAGGAACTCTGTCTGTCCATGCGACCAGTAACTGTGCGTTCAGACCGAGACCGATAAATTCTCTCTCCCTCATAATGTAGCCTAAGTGTTAATCTTTTATTAAATTCTACAATAAGATTGTGGAGTGGGCCTAATTCTTACAACTGTCCATAACTGTTGCCTTACTGTACATTCAGACCGCCAGCGATAAATTGCCTAGAGTCGCCTAACCCCCCAGTCAGACTAGCGACTAGCGACTTCAGCTACGCGACCGGTTTCTATTCATTGTCAATGAGAGCAAGCGACCAGCGATAAGTCGCCCGGTGGGCGGGCCCAGAATAGACTTCACCGCTATTATATGTAAATGACAGTGCGGTATAGAAACATGCAGGATGTCTTTGGGACAGTCCTCTGCGAAAGCGTAGCGATTTGTCAGCTTCAGATAATGCCTCTACCTTTCGGTTTACTCTTATCCTGTTCTGCAGCTCAGCAAATCGTACATCATCTTCCTGCTGTGTGATTTCTGTGAGTCACCACTTGGAACAGATCCTTCCGAAAAGTCCACAACATGATCCTCAAAAACACACAGCGGCTTCACTTTACCTGGAGATGGGATTTGATCAAAATCACCACAAGCAAGGACGGAGATTCTGCCAAAGGGTTTCTTACTCCCTTTGATTTCTTGTAGCCTCCAGTTGACACATGCAAAGAGTTGTTTTGAAATCATAGACACTTGGTCAATAAAGATGATCTCAACTTCATCAAGACAATTCCCGAGACACTGGTAAGGTGGTTTCAGGCTTCTAGGTAGCTTGCCAGATATGTTGAAAGCAGCTGTCCCAGTATGTGCGGTGAGAATGACAGTGGGCATGGACATGTCTCTCTCCTGTGAGATGCGGGGTAACTTACAAAGAATGTTTGTTGCCTGTGCGTAAATGTATGTGAAAAAATAACGTTAGTCTCAACTGTTGCTGGTGGTGTGTTGCCACAAGCGGTAAGCATAACAACCGACCTTAAAATTATTTTTATATTCTAGCATTGCTGTTATTTTCTAACATTGACGCCACACTGCAAATAGTTTAAGTTATCGTAGCCTAACGTTAGCTATCTGCACCAATCGACAGTTACAATATTACCACTATGGCAGTAGCTAGCAATATTACAACAAATTTATTAGCCCAACAGCTACTATCTTACCAAAACATGTAACAAACTCCACTGAAAAAGGCTATAATTATTAGGCTAACATTAGGCCTAACACTCGCGTTAAAATTGCAGTTGAGAAAAAAATGTTTGTTAGCCTAAAGGTTAACATTATCAAGGCCATTGATAAAAGTAGCCTATGTATTGGCTATCGATATAAATCTATGGTACCCAATTTTCATTTGAACGTTTTCCTAAAAAAATAGCCATTTACATAGACTATTCGTTTTTCAAAAGGTTATGAGTATTGAGTCCGATGTCGGTATTCGGCGGAGACGGAGAGCGAATACATGACAAGGTTTCACATTAGTTTACGGCTTGATGTGAAATAGCCAACTATGATTTAAGTCGGTTGTCACTCAAAAGTAGTCAAACTAGGCAATACTCTAACAGACAACATTGTAACAGGTTGGCAAAATGTAGCGTTGATCTTTCAGCGGCCATGGAGTCTTCTCTTCTTTGATAAGCAGATCCAATACCCACAATAACGTTAGACTTGAATGAAATGACTGTTGGTGTTAAGCTACAGAATCTTTATTATAGTTTTTTTTTCTAAGGCACGCGATGCGCCCTACACATGAAAAAAAAAGTGGCTGTGGAAGCCTAGGCTACTTTCCAGCTTACCTGATAGGCCAGGTAGATGGTTGTCAACACGTCTACTACATTCGACCGGTCAGCTGTAATAGCTTACTTTCCCAAAAATGTTAAAGAAATACTAGAGTAGACTATTTATTTTAAATTAAATTGTATTTATCTATTCAGCTTTTTGGCAACTTTTTTCATGTTTGCCATTTTCTCTTCAATTTTCTGAATTACAGACATTCAATATTTTTGTTCATCTTTAGGCCTACTAAACTAGCTAATTCCCATTAACCTTATCAAATGGATTACAATAAACAACCTTTTAATAAATCTCACCTGTCAACAATAACATAACCATCTCCACTAAGGTTAATCTAACTTAATTAAACTAATTCAACTTCAATTCTCTGTATTATCTTTTCATATTTCAACTATTTCAACATTTTTAAACAAATTTACACAAAGCAACTTTTTATGTACTCATTAACAATCAACTATTAGAATGCTGCATCCACCTTTTAGCACTAAGTTAACTACTAGTTAACTAGTATTTTGTTAGCTATTCAACTACATCAACATTAACAATAGCCACTGCTAACCACTCCCACAATGATTACCTAGCAATATACATAGTAACCAAAATGATCACTACACGATTCTACTTTTTTTCCTATTATCATATTTTTTTATTGCACCTTTTTCAACATTTGCATGCACTGTGTAATCCTTGGAATGGCAAATCTAGTTTGTACTTTGTTCCTGCAGCTGGAATGGAATGTTATTCATAATCTTTAATGTTCTCTGTAATTATGTGCATTTGATACATGACTGTACTTTATATTTGCAAAAATGAAGGTTAATCTTACTTAATTAAACTAATTCAACTTCAATTCTCTGTATTATCTTTTCATATTTCAACTAGGCCTATTTCAACATTTTTAAACAAATTTACACAAAGCAACTTTTTATGTAGCCTACTCATTAACAATCAACTATTAGACACAGCCGAAGGCTGCATCCACCTTTTAGCACTAAGTTAACTAGTAGTTAACTAGTTTTTTTGAGCTATTTCAACTGTAGTTTATATTTGCAAAAATGAAACAATGTAATTATATGTAATGTGTATTCCTTAACATATGTAGGCCTATCTCTATGTATTGGGATGGGTGCCAGGTAGCCTAATTGACAGCAGAACCAATAAGAAACCCTTGCGTCCAGTGACATATTTCAAACTGAGAAAACTGATGGGCTTGTCCCAAAACATTTGTTATCCAACTTTTGTTCTGTATTCTTTTGGACATTTGTTTATGTTTATGTTCAGTACAATTCTTGATCTTGTGTGCGACCCCCATTTTTTCTTCACTTATACATTGGATGTACATATAAAAAAAAATCACCATCCTGAAGCACAGATAATGACTCAGACAAGCTGTTCATTGAACTCCTACACTCAGAAGAGGTAGGCCTATGGGCAGTTTTAAAATTATGCCTTTACAAGGACTCTGATTGGATGTTGGGGTTAAGTGGAGGCCTGCATTTGTAGGCCTTAAAAAGTGCAGTCAGATGTTGTCAATCGTTTACCTTTTGGGGGGCTGAAGGGGTCTTTCTGCAGAAACATCCAGTTCACTTGAATACAAAATGATTTCATGTAGGTTACATTTATTTAGGCATTAGATTACAGTGTGTTTGAAATTGGTAGGGATGAACATCAGTCTGTATCTCATTGCAAGTCATGTAAGTGATATAAGTCTGTCTAAAGATGTTTTCTACAAATCCCTTGCACTCCCATCCTGTATCAATGTGCTTTTTGTCTTCTTCAGACCAAAAAATGGAAGATAAAGTTGAATTGTAAGTGCATTAGGACAAGTGTAATTAAATTCACTGTAAATATATACCATCTTATAGAGCTATCATTTAACCATGGGATGGCGCCAAAGAATGGGTGTTGTAATGCCCATTATGATGGCAGGGCATTATCATTCCAGTATAATCTCATGTCATCGCAACTAGAAAAACTACACATATTTACATATCAAACAAATAGCCAGGCTATAGGACATGAGTGAACTGTTCAGTGTCTCCACATACACTCTTTTCTCCATCTTCAGAACTTGCAGCCCTTGCATAATGACTTTGACAAGAATTCTGCATACTTTCAGCAGAATATAGTGGCAGGAGAAGGTGAGATTTTTGATTGAGATGGTGTGATGAGGAGCGATATTGCCACATCATAAAAAGCATGGAAACATTGTTTTTCTCAAGCTACACTAGCACTTTGTAAGCCCCTTACTGAGCAAAAGCATTTTGAGGTCCCAATTCATATACAACAACTAACTAATAATCTTCAATTAGGATGTACATGTCATAATGGAAAAATTCACAGTAAGTCTATTATGGGTAGAGTAAGGTCATGAAAAATAAGGTATCATCAATATGTGATTTGTAATGACTAACAAGTGGCTAGTATAGTATTTCCCTGTTAATAAGCAGTTTGGTAATGATGAATATTAATATTAACAGATTCCTCTGTTGAACAAAGTCCATATAGGCCTACATGGTTTTCTCTTGTAGATTTCTAGATTTCTTCCAGAAAGACTCAGAATGAATGAAACAAATATTTAATGAGTTTACACAATACAACAATTAATAAAATAATTAAGTCTTTGGCGTAGGTCCCATCCGAGGTCTGGGTAAACGAGAAGCTTGGCCCAGCAGATCCTGCAGATTCGTAAACTGGCAGGGGCGGAGTCAGGGACCCAATTGGTGTTGGTGGGGAGGGAGGTGGGAATTTTGGAAAGCCGGCGTCTAGAGCAGCAAGGAAGGACTGGTCTATAAAACAGTACAGTGGATATGATTGGTCATGCAATGAATGACGAAACGTCTGAGTCTCCCTGGAAGAACTAAAGCTAAATCTTCAAAGGAATGAATGAATGAAATACAAGTTTTACCACATGAGTAAGCCACAGATACCCTATACCAAAAAATGACTTAGTTGAATTTCTAGTCAAAGTGTACTATCATACAGATAAAAATATTGGTCATTAATAACTTGACATTTGAATGATGAAAGGTGATACAAATCCTTTTTTTCAACTTTACAACAGAGGGTGGTAATCATGGATATTTAGGCCTATATCCTGTGATTAAATGGAATAAATTAGTCATCATTACTAGATTTGCACTGGTGTGCTGAGGATCTGCTGCTTCAAATTTCATGCAAAACTACTTCACCACACTGTTAGACTTTTCTGTAATTTCTACAGTATTTTACTACATATCAAACAGTAAAATACTTTAAATTAGTTTTGTGGTAAATTACTGTAATTGCCATTGCATTCTGGGAATTTTTGGTTGACCGTTTTGTTCATTTTTTGAATTTACAGTAAGTCACTTGGTTTCATTAGTTTTTTAAAGAAATTACAGTAAGGCACCACTTTTTAATGCTTTTTGGCACTCCTGTCTCTCCGTAGTTGGAAATCACAAAACTGTAGTAGCAGAGTAGCCTAGTGTAGAGCTGCTTTGGCTGCAGCAGCAACATAGCAAAGAGAAGGAGGATTTTCGGGTAACCTTACATTATAAGGAACCTAAAATTCAAAATTCTGTCATATTACTGCTCACCGAAACCTAGTCTACCCGTGTATATTTCTATGTAGTCTACCTAAGTCAGTTATGAAGTGCAGTGTGGCTAACGTTAGCGTCTGAGAGTCTGAAGTTTTCTCCACATCGGACTGTCAAATGTGCCAATGTGAAAACTCATCGAATTGGAATAGCCTCCTGAAGACAAAGCACTTCTAAAATGGACAACTTCACAGATGTAAGTACCCAAATCATTTTTAATTTAATTTCAACATTCAGTATTCGGAGCTGACATCCAATGTTAGTGTGGATACCCACATTAGCACTGGTAATTATGTGGTAGCTATGTCAGTTGGTTTCTACAGTGTGTTTTAATACTGTGCTTTTTCATATTGCAGGGAATACACTTCTGAAGGCAAGAAACGTTGGTCCTTTGTGAAAAATTCCTGAATATAAGACACTTCGACAGAATTTAACAGATGTAAGTACTTGTAGGCTACCAAAATAATTTTGAATTCAATTAGCCAGTAATAGCTAACATTAGCAGCTAACGTTAGCATCTTAGCAGGTAACTCTGCTGGCATGGGATGAGACTGCTACACATTGGTTGTTTTCTAGACGTTAATATGGTGTACTTTTTATACTGCAGGTACCGCATTGCTGACTGCAACAAAGTGGATGGACAGCGCTGAGAGGAAGGTGGCCCTTGTTTTGGAAAAGCCTTGAAAATAGTCGTTTTGTACAAAATTTAAAAAATAAACATTGTGGTAACTTGAAAAACGTATTTGTCATTATTATTAAACTATGATTAACAATGACACCAATAGGCTAGTAGTGGTAATATTATAATCATATAATAAATAAATAAATAAATAAATAATAATGAATTAATTAATAATACATTTTAAAAGGGGTAAAAGGCTGAAAAGGGTTACAGTACTATACTGGTTTACTTTGAATTGTGCGGTATTGTTACTGTAAAATGAAATACAGTAGCATACTGGCTCTCTGAATTACAGTAACTCACTGGCAACAGTGTTGCCAGTGAGTTACTGTAAAAACCTTAGAAAAGTCTAACAGTGCATATTATCAGACATTCAATGAAATCAAAGGACAACCATGTATAGCAGCTAGGAGTGACATTTATACACATGTTAAATGTACATAAATCAATGTTTACAAATGCAAATTAATTGGTTCATAAATAAACATCTTTCTGAAACATTGCTTAAGTGGGAGTTACTTTCCTCTGAAATATTTGTAAAATTTTCATTTTTAAATGTTTAGTCTGCAGGCCATAAATAATTGGATTTAAATGGGCAGGTACAACATGAAATAAAATAGCCATTAGTTTTCTCAAAAATCGCTCTTCTGGAAACCGATGCATGATTATAACAATGTATCCAGACAGTAACATTATCAAATACAAGACTAAATGACTTGCACATGTTTGAATGGCTTTGTTGTTGAGTTCAGCATTTTTCTTTGTCCAGCATACAATTCCAATTCGAATGTATGTGACAGCAACTGTTCCCATTGAGGAGGAAAATAGCACCACAGTGTAAAAGAGTCCATATATATTATTAATAGACACGTCTTCACAAGATAACTTGAACAAGGATGCATTGTCACAATAAAAATTTGGAATAAGTGATCTACAACGAGACAACCTGATTGTAAGGCTGACTAATACTCCTACTAATATAATTGTGAAACTCCAGGCAGAAACGGACAAAATTGCAACTGCCTTAGCTGTCATTATGGAATTATATCGCAGTGGGTTGCATATAGCCACATACCTATCAATTGCCATTATGATTAGTATAGTGTGTGCTGCAGAGGCAAAAGTATGGGTACAAAATACCTGTGCTACACAAGCATTGTAAGAAATTAATCTGTTTCCAGTAGCCATGTCAGATATCAGATGAGGAAGTATAACCGAGTTACTAAGGATATCATTGGCTGACAAGTTACAAAAGAGCAAGTACATGGGTTGGTGCAAGCTTTTCTCTATAATGATGATTACAATGACACCAAAATTGCTCAAGACCAATCCAACATAAACAAAGAGCAGAATGAAAAACACAACATTTGTTAATGATTCAGAGTGTCCTAATTCTTCTAACACAAGAATATCACTGACATCAGACAAGTTTTCCATCTTTTTTTTCTGCCTGTGGAGACAGAATCACAGATATACAATATGAGTTTGTTATTTTTTTCATTAGATATGAATAGGAATTAGGAAGGCATTAGGAATGCAAAAAGCCATACAATACCCACAAAAGCAACAGATGGAAGTCCCAACTACTTTTCCTGACTGTGCAGAGGAACTAGAGCTACTTATATCTTGTGAATACTCCCAGCATACCCACCCAAAAAACATCCTTTGAGAGTCAGTTGCAAACTTACAGTAGGTGCCCCCCCACACACACATACTCACACACCCCTCGCAACCCAGGCTCACAGTGTCAGCCGTCCCCCCAAAGAGGTCAGACTTCTAATACTTGTCTTCGCCCTCTCAAAAATCTAGCCTAAGAGGCTATGACAAAAAGTTCACCAAGGTATGTGACAAAAACAAATATAAGAAAATTTTACTACATATTTCATGAGTTGATAATAACTCCAGGTAAGAGGGTGAATATATTTTCATAAAAAGGTGGAGTACTCCTTTAATACTTCAATGAAACGGCTGAAATAATAAATAGCCTATCTTTGACAAATTAAATGAAAATGTAAAGAAGGACAGCGCTGTACATTGAAGCATGTCTTTATTTTAGGCTTATTTTACAGCCGATTCAGACTAACGGTACCTGTCCACTAACCACGTCAACGTTTCTAGCAAAACGCGTTGTTTACAGGAGGCGTGTCATTTCAAATTTCAGTTGGCTGCTCTTTCCTGCTCCTGTTTGGTTGATTCCAACGGCTCAAACACGACGCTGTACTGGCATTGGCTAATAAAGCTGCGTTTGACGCCTTCATTTGCATAATGTTCAGCCGAGCCCAACTTTTGACGTGACGGATGAACGCGCTGCCTTCCCACAATGCTTTGCGGGACGATTTGACGTGCTCCATTGAAAATGAACTGAAATCGCGACGCCGGTTATACTTGACGTGACCAGTGGATCTCCACGGTAAAACCTGAGCATTAGCTCCTCTCAAATCCTCCCACAGTAGACATTGTAAATTCATACACCACCAATGGCCACCCCATCCTAGCTAGGATGCCATGTTGTTATTTCACTGTACCTCCTGAGCTTGTTGCCTGAGGAGGCATTTTAACTAGACCAATCAGCAAGGGGGGAGGGAGGAGCTGTGAATGCAAGAATACTCTATCAGTTCTATTAGGCTATCAGTCTATCATCAAATCTCTTTGAACTTAAAGTGATAGCTCAGCATCATTCAAGCACAGTCCTGTTGCACAAGCCTGTTAATTGCACTGTGGAATGAAAGAATTTGGAACAATAGATTGAACGTAAGGGCAGATAGGCCTGCTAAGTATCTGTTGAGTAAACTTCACCAAAATCCTTCAAAATTGAAACTAAGATTAATGGTGCCCTTGACTCAATGGAAACGGCTTGCTGGCGTTCTGTCTAAATTCTTTCATCCCACTCGCTATTTAGTGTAGTCGGCAGGTGTTTGCAACAGGACTGCTGTATGCTTGAATGACACTAAGCTATCACTTTAGGCAATTTAAAGTTAGCAATAATTTCTCAATACCCGATTGTCCAGACCCTAAGTAGGCCTACAAAACAACAGCAACAACACCTTACATTCCTACAGCACTTCTCAAGACACCCAAAGCGCTTTACAGTGGAAGAGGGACCTCACTAACCACCACCTGGGTGATGCACGGCAGCCAATATGTGCCAGAACACTCACCACAAACTAGCTTGAGGTGGAGAGTGAGGAAATTATTGAATGAGCCAATTAGAGTGGGGGATGATTAGGGGGCCAGATTGAATGAGCCAGGTTGGGACTTTAGCCATGATACCAGGGAACCCCCTTCTCTTTTCGACAAGTGTTGTTGGATCTTTTATGTCCACTGTGAGTCAGGACCTTGGTTTAACGTCTCATCCGAAAGACGGCCTGTCCTAGCACAGTGTCCTCGTCACTGCACTGGGGCATTGGGATTGATCTTAGGTCCAGAGGGAAGAGAGCCACCTACTGGTTACCCACCAACACCACTTCCAGCAGCAACCCAGTTTTCCCCAGAGGTCTCCCATCCAGGTACTTACCAAGCCCACACCTGCTTAACTTCAGCTATTCAGCTGAGACAGGGTACCATTGGTCTGGCTGCTGGCAAAACAAAATATAGAGGGTCTGATGTACACTACAGGTACTTTGTATTACCAGGCTAGTCCACGTTATTTTGATCCTGCAAGCTTTATGGTAGGCCTATGGTGACATTTTGACAAAATTGCCAAAAAATGTTAGCCTGGGCCCACCCATACTTCCTGTCACTACATGAAATTTCACATTCAAGTCAGTATGGCCAAGGAGGCAATTTAATCAACTCTCGAGCCCAGAAAATCAGAAAACATGAGAAATGAGTGTAACAGATGCCAGCTAGCTCGACGAGCTTGGCTGCAGTATGTGTAAATCCTCACAACTAATAAAATAATAAACCCAATTCCTTGGGCACTTCTAACAGCTCAGTTGGAAGCTCAGGCTTTTAGCTCAGTAGTTAGAGTCCCCGACTCCCACACCGGGAGTTTGTAGCTTGCGGGGCACCTGGCGGGTTTGAGACACATGTGCAGTGTGGACCACCACCAGTTATGCAAGCAGGCCGAAGGAGGCAAGCTTACGATGATTCTGTCTTGCTCTGTCCAATAACATTGATAGAAGTTTGATAGCATTTGATAGACATTTAGATTAATCCTGCTTCGGAATACCCTGGCAATGTCAGACCACAGTTCATTTCTGAACTTAGTCACACAAGCCAGGCTGAAAAAAAAAACAATATTTCAAGATCCAATAGTGCATTGCCTTAACATATTTAGCCATTCATTCATTTCAAACAAGGCCTGAAAGTGTGTATGTGTGTGTGTTTTATAGTCTAATGTGTAGCATTACATAGTACACTGTATGCAAGGGTAGTGGTAAGGGACTTGCAGTTTGATTTCACCAATGACTCAATAATATTTAAATCGAGCAGTCATTTTTGTTTGCTTGTTTTGTTTTGGGGACCACAAAGCTTGATGCACTTTGGTAACATCTTGATTCTCACTGGTTGGGACAGGTGGTAATTGTGTGTGGGGGCTTAAAGGAGAAAGCCGGCGTGAATCAACACGTAGTTCTACTGCTTTGTAGTGCCAAGCGCTATTGTTAGCCACCTCAATCACTGGATTTCATGCAAGGCAGACTGAGATAGCGAAACGGCAGCTAACGTTAACAGAATGGGGCATTTCAAAATGAAAAGCAACGAAAGCAAATCGATTAGGTTTTGTTTTTGACATGCCTCATTCAGTTAGTGTTAGCTGCCGTTTCGCAAACTCGGTCTACGATGCACAAAATTTTATCATTGAGGTAGCTTTCAGTAGCCTTAGCAGTATAAAACAGCAGGGCTAGGTGTTGATTCACGCCGGATTATACCTTTAAAAATGGAATTCTTTACTTTTTACAGCAATAGATTAAAAGACCAAATCTATATAAAAAAGAGATCCTACTGTTTCTTTCTGATCAAAATTCTCCATATTTCCCTTAAGTTGCCACAGTGGTTATGTTATTTTATATTTACAAACCTGAAACACATACACCTGAGATATACCAGTTTCTCTGATTAAATTAATCTTTAGCTGTAAGAATAAAACTCTAAGAATGTGCTTTAATGGCTTTATTACAGAGGTTGGTATTTCATGGCATTCATAATAGTCCATTGAAGACATGATTAATCTTCACTGAATTATCTGAATCAAAAATGTGTTGCACCACCAGTTCAACACAGTCACAAGGCCTACATGACCCATTGTGCATATTGGTTTTAAAATGGCCATTCCTTACTCAACAACTCACCAATCAACTTCACCATATGTAAACAATATCAGCTACGTCATATAACAATCATACACTGGACAAATATTTTTGCACTTGCCAATTACATTATCTTCAAAATATGTGAAATATTTTGATATAAATAAAATGATGAGATTACTGAAGAACTAAATCCTTTCACATACATTTACTTTCCTTTGAAATATTTGAAAAATTTTAAGTCTCAAATGTTTTGTCTGTAAACCATAAATAATCGGATTTAAATGAGCAGGTACCACAATAAAACAAATTACCATTAGTTTTCTTACGAATCGCTCATCAGGAAAACGATGCATGATAATGATAAGGAACCCAGACAGTAACATTATAAGATACAAGACTAAGTGGCTTGCACATGTTTGAATGGCTTTGCTGTTGAGTTCAGCATTTTTCTTTGTCCAGCAGGTGACACCAATTCTAATATATGTGACAGCAACTGTTCCCATTGAAGAAGAAAGTAACACAACTGTGTAAAACAGTCCATATATATTATTAATAGACACATCTTCACAAGATAATTTGAACAAGGATGCATTGTCACAGTAAAAATTTGGGATGACTGTTCTACAACGAGACAACCTGAGACTGAGGCCCACTAACACACCCACCAATACAATTGAAAAACTCCAAGCACATATTGACAAAATTGCAACTGCCTTAGCTGTCATTATTGAATTGTATCGCAGTGGGTTGCATATAGCCACATACCTATCAATTGCCATTATGATTAGTATAGTGTGTGTTGCAGAGGCAAAAGTATGGGTACAAAATACCTGTATTACACAAGCGTGGTAAGACATTAACCTGTTTTTAGTAGCCATGTTAAATAACACATGAGGCAGTATAACCGTGTTATGAAGGACGTCATTGACAGACAAGTTACAAAAGAGCAAGTACATGGGCTGGTGTAAGCTCTTCACTGTAATGATGATGGCAAGGACACCAAAATTGGTTATAAGGAGTCCAATGTAAATAAAGAGGAGTATGAAAAATACAACATCTGTTAATGATTCAGACTGTCCAAAGTCTTCTAGCCTGAAAACGTCACTGACATGAGACAAGTTTTCCATCTTTGTTCCCCGAACAACTGTAGAAGAAGAATCAGATCCTTCACTTTCTTTAAATAGTTTTAGTGCATGTTAATCATATTTATATACATAGCCTACTCTTAGAGGAAACTCCAACTCAATAGCTCTGAGTTGCACAATTACTTATATCCCTTCTTCCCTAAGATAAAAAAGTCCACTGAGGGTTCACAAGAGGTGGTGTTCATTAAAAAAAACAGAAGACAAGCTTTGTAGGCCAATAGCATTAAAGAGACACTATTGTATTCTATTTACAACATTTAATGTCTAAGAATCAAACAAAGCTGTTACTAAACGTTCATTATACTTGCAATGAAGTCTGGAATTACTTTGAACCTTGTTTCAGGGTTCCCACAGGTTTCTTCGAGTCAGATTCAACACTTTTTAAGACCTTTTCAAAACCATTTATGTAAAAACTTAAGACCTATTGTGTGGTTTCACAGACCTACGGCAAAGAAAAACAAATGTCGTGTACCCAAAAGCTATGCGCCGATTCACTCTAGTTGTGGTCATAGCTGCAGGAGCTGTAATACTTGGTTGAAACACTTTGGCGATGGAAGGAGTTCGATCCTTTCCTATGATAGAATTGATGTGCTTGAACAACTTAACATGTGACTCTAAAGCCTTCACCCCCATGGTTCCAAGGTCAAGGGTGAAAAAGGTGGGCAGGGAAATGGCAGTAGATGGTACACACCAGCAGGGTGCGATTTGTGAAAAAAACAGAGGGGGGGATGTTTCTGAAACGGTATTGCGTTGGTGACGTCATTACTAGAAATGCAAAACAATCATGCTATTAGTAGGCCTATCTATTCTACAGCGCAGTGTCTACCAGTTCATGTGACTGCTGCTTGTAGAGCGCAATCCTGACAAATGACATTTTTCACAAAACTTAGAAACTCTCTCGTTCAGACCCTCCTGCTGCTTGCGGTGTGTTAAATATTTAAATAAAGTGCTGCAGATTACATTGTTTAATGTAGCCGATAATAGCCAAATTACTTTGATAGCTCAGAGATATGTTGACCCAATCCAAGACATTCGTTGGATCCGACGGTACGCGCGGTAGTGCGCTGGAAACGTTAACCTAATTTTTTTTTTTTTTTTTGCAACTGTGAGGAAAGCCAGGGCATTGAGCATAAAAAATAGCCAATGCAAATAGGACCAAATAGGCCTTCCTACTTAATGTATTGTTTGAGCATTTTGCCTAGATTATGCCATTTATTGGTCATTTTCTACAACTGGCTGATTTACCTAAAACGTGTTCTCATCCCCTCGATTCGGATATTTTGCCCGATACGTTGACATTACACACATTTCATATCATCACATATAACTTAAATTGTGCCTTTGCCAAACAGTTCGTTTTCCTTTGCACAAAGTTGTTCAAACAATGTGATAACATTATGAAGTTGCGCTTATAGGATAAAGTTCGAGGCAAAGTGAGCCAGGAGTTGTCACGCACACAATTCAGGACACAGGACGCAATTTTTTTAATTTTATAATTAGCTGCACATTAGATGTTTGTTAGTTGCATTGCTTGCATACTGTCACGAGATGTCAAAGGGGGATAAATGTTATCCCCACCGGAGATAAAATTATTCAAGCAGAGGCAGGGATACCAAAACCAGAGGTACGGAAATCCGACCCATCCCCCCACCAAATCGCACCCTGCACACCAGCCAGCGTACAGGCTTTGCCTTTACATCACAAATATTAATTTTTTGCTTTGTAACTTGCATGTTTTTTTTATGTATTTCCAATGGGGGGAGAGAAGCATGGTGCCTGGAGTAGTCAATCGTTCTGAAGGGGAATGTTATTGTGACCAAAATGGCGGCGCCCAGTAACCTGACGAAAACGATCAGTCTTATTCATTTAGCTGATTCTCTGGTTAATTCTAGGTGTTTGGCAGGCGAAATAAGGGTGTGTGATTGGCATGTGGATTTTGAGGAGTGCTTAAATATATCCCAGGCAGCCGACTGTGTGGAGAACTCAGAGGGGAGACGAGACTGCAGCACCGGCAGGCGTGAGACAAGGTGCTTTGTCGAGACGGTAAAATATGACTGAATCGAAGAGGATCTTTTATGAATATCTTTTGGACTACTTCACGGATTTGTGTGTATGGACCCAGTGCCCTGGATCGTAAGGAGAATGCTCGCCATTCACTGAGATAAGTGTTTTGTGTCTTGCTCACTGATTGTACTGTCTTAGAAAGTCACAAAGACGTAGCATTGTTCTGCTCACCGACTGACTGCCTCCCTGTTTATAACGTGAGGTGCTGTCTAACCGAGTATTGGCTACTCTGCCACCAGCCTGTTCCCCCGCTGCCTGTAGGAGCTACTACTTGACTAGTAGCCACCAATCTGCCCTCTGCCAGCCGTGTCAACTTCTACTTGTGTAACGGAGCACGGACTACGGCAGTGTTGTTTGTTGCTGAGATTGTGGACGAGAAACCTAAGTGGCGTCAGCTCACACCAAGCCCGCTTGCGGACAGCATTTGAAGGTGCGGGATGCACCACTGAGGGAGGGCAACTAGTATTTTTGCGTGAGACTGGTGGAAGAGGACATCATAAGATCCATGACCTGTGGGGTTCAGTGGTGCATCAAATGCAGAAGGCGCCTAGAGAAGGTGTATCAGTGTACACGGTGGCTCCTGTAGATGACACCCTCTACACCCAACAAGTCCATCGCTCTCTCTTAAAAGCAAAAGTGGAGGCCATCACTCCCGCCCTCGTCCCTGCTGTGAACCCCTCCCTGGACCATCCGCTGAACAAGAACCATTTGGTGACTAATGGCTCTAAGGCCAGGCTCCTCCTGCCCCGGAGGCTCCTCCATTTACAAGCTAAACCCCAATCACTTCTCAATCTCTGGGTGACACACCCGAGGAGGCTTCTTGGAATCTTGTTGATGCGACAGCACCCACCTCCACAGTGGCTGAGCCACTACCCATTATTTTTGTAACCCCGGCGCCTGTCCACCTACTGTAGATACTAACAAATCTGTTGAGGCAACAGTCCGGAGAACATCTCGGTTAACAGCAGGTCAGCACTCTAATGTTCACCGGTTGCCCAGGCCAGCGAGAACATCGGGCCTAGGGATAACAACACCCCCGTCAACATCCCCGTCTATTACCACCTCAGCAGAGCAGGATCCTGCTCGCTCCCTTATGGCTTATTTGCTGGTGAATCGTCGGGGCGACGATTCGTAAGGCGGGGGGAGATTGTGGCAGGCTGATCTCTGCCCGACACTTTCGCCGATCTCAATTGGCCGTAGTAGGTGGGTTTAATTCTGGATATACATATATATAGTTGGGCAGCGGTTTCCTGGATGTGCTTTATCCTCCCCATCTTCCGGGAACTAGGTTGGATTGTTTGGCGTGCGTGCAGGCAGTGTTGTTTGTTGCTGAGATTGTGGACGAGAAACCTAAGTGGCGTCGGCTCATCTTTCAGTCCGGGTTGAGTCAGTCTTCCTGACGGACTGCATTGAGCGAGACTGCGGTTCAGCTCAGCTCAGTGGGCTTGGGAACAGCGGTGGCTTTGATTGTACAGTTAACCTGTCTTTTGGGTTGGAAGCTGAAAGTGTACTACCGGATAGATTTCAAGTCTTCTGGTCCTCAGGACATTTGGCTATCAACAAGTGCAGTGCGCGCACGCCTTTGCCCGGCTGCTGTTTTGCCTTCCCAAAGACTTTAACGCATTGGTTTACTTGATGTCTTGCTTTGCATGACTATTGTTTTGATCTCATTGTGGCCTTGTTTCTCTGCTTCTGCCTGGCCTGGTGCATGCTCGCTACGGCTGCGGTTGCTCTGCATGTATCACTCTGCTTGCTACATGCTGTGTGTTCATGTGCTTGCCTTGCCTTACTCTTGGTGACTTTTGTGGTTGTTGTTAATAGTTTAACTTGTGTTTGTGTGTATCTGCAATATTTTTCTTTTGTTATTTGTTTTTCTGTTTTACTAGGTGGCATAATCACTACACTCATGCCACATAAGCTACTGATCTGCCTCCCGAAAACTACTGTTTAGCTAAGCACTGACCATTCTGCCTCCTGTGAGTTGTGGTGTAGCAGAGCCCTGATGACTCCACCTCTTGTGCGCTGCTGTATGACTGAGCACTGACCACTCTTGTCACCTGTCTATTTCCTGCTGTGTGTGAGATATTGCCTTACCAAGTACTGTCTTGCCTGCCATCTGTTGCTGACCGTTCTATCCATACTTTAACCCAGCATCGGTTAGTTTGCCACCTACAGTATGTGCCTGTCTGCCCCCTGCTGGCTATCCAGGGAGCTGCCGACCTATTGCTGGATCAGAGGAGCTTGTTGAATGCTAATCACTGTCCTGTCGCCTGTTCGCCCCTGCTGGCCACTTGAGGTCCTGTTAACGTGATTACTCCTTACTATTGTTCTGGCCCCCATTTGACCGTTTGAGGAACTGTGCCATCTACTGATGCCCGCCTGATGTCCGCTGCCTTATCTCGAGAGACTGTTTGATGTAACACTGATATAAGTCCATAATTACTGTTGACAATAAAATAATAGCAAGACGAACATTTGTGTGTGTCACACGAACATGCTAGGGGTAAATAAATCAGTGTGAATCACAATTTCAAGTCCTGGTTAAGTTTAGCTGCTAGGTTAATGTGAGCAACCCGGCACAACCGACCCAGAGACCTTGGCCCCCCAGGCAAAGTTTTGCCTAGGCGAAAGTCACTGAGTTTAGGCTGTGTGGAAACCGACAGTAAGCAATAATTTCTCAATACCCGAATGTCCAGACCTTCTGTGGCCTACAAAAAAAATTTAACAAAATGTAGAGGGTCTGATATACTTTGTATTACCAGGCTACTCCACAGCTTTTTGATCCTGCAAGATTTTATGGAAGGCCTGTGGTGACATTTTGACAAAATTGTCAAAAAAAATGTTAGCTTGGGCCTGTCCATACTTCCTGACGCTGCATGCAATTTCACAGTCAAGTCAGTATGGCCAAGGAGGCAATTTCATCAACTCTCGAGCCCAGAAAATCAGGAACCATGAGAAACAAGCAGGCCGATGGAGGCATGCCACGAAATTCCCTGGCAATGCTAGCTTTGCCAGACCACAATAAATTTCTGAATGTAGTCGCGCAAGCCAGGCAAAAAAGTAGTGCATTGCCTTAATGCATTCAGCCATTCAATAATTTCAAACAATCCCTGAAAGTGGGGGTGTGTACTGTATGTGTGTGTGTGTGTGTGTGTGTTTTATGTGTGTACTGTATGAAAGGGTAGTGATAAGGGACTTGCAGTTTGATTTCACCAATAACTTTATCATAACTCGGTAAGATCAAGCAGTCGTTTTTGTTTACTTATTTTGCTTTGGGTACCACATCACAAGTAGTATAATGCACTTTGGTAACATCTTCATTCTCACTAATTGGGACTGCCGGAAATTGCATGTGGGGGATTTAAACAGAACTCTTTACCTTTTTACGGCGATAGATTAAAAGACCATGTACATGAAATATCCAGATCCATGTATATAAAAAAGTGATCCTATCGTTTCTTTCTGATAAAAGTTCTCCATATTTTCCTGCAGTTGTCACAGTTGTTGTGTTATTTTACATTACAAACCTGAAACACATACACCTGGTTAGAAATACCAGTTTCTCTGATTAAATTAATCTTAGCTGTAAGAATAAAACTCTTAAGAATCAGCTTTAATGGCTTTATTACAGAGGTTGATATTTCAATACATTTATAATAGTCCATTGAAGACATGATTAATCTTCACTGAATTACCTGAATGAAAAACGTATTGCACCACCAGTTCAACACAGTTGTCACAAGGCCTACATGACCCATTGTGCATATTGGTTTTAAGATGCCCATTCCTTACTCAACAACTTCACCATACAACCTCACCATATGTAAACAATATCAGTTACATCAATTATCACAATCACCCACTGGATAAATATTTTTGCGGTTGCCTATTAGATAATCTTCAAAATATGTGAATTATTTAAGATATAAAGAAAATGATGAGATTACTGAAGAACTAAATCCTTTCACATACATTCACGAACTGGGATTTACTTTCCTTTGAAATATTTGAAAAATTTTAAGTCTCAAATGTTTTGTCTGTAAGCCATAAATAATCGGATTTAAATGAGCAGGTACCACAATAAAACAAACTACCATTAGTTTTCTTATGAATCGCTCATCAGGAAACCGATGCATGATGATGATAAGGAACCCAGACAGTAACATTATCAGATACAAGACTAAGTGGCTTGCACATGTTTGAATGGCTTTACTGTTGAGATCAGCATTTTTCTTAGTCCAGCAGGTGACACCAATTCTAATATATGTGACAGCAACTGTTCCCATTGAAGAAGAAAGTAACACAACTGTGTAAAACAGTCCATATATATTATTAATAGACACGTCTTCACAAGATAATTTGAACAAGGATGCATTGTCACAGTAAAAATTTGGGATGACTGTTCTACAACGAGACAATCTGATACTGAGGCCCACTAACACACCCACCAATACAATTGAAACACTCCAAGCACATATTGACAAAATTGCAACTGCCTTAGCTGTCATTATTGAATTGTATCGCAGTGGGTTGCATATAGCCACATACCTATCAATTGCCATTATGATTAGTATAGTGTGTGCTGCAGAGGCAAATATATGTGTAAAAAATACCTGCGCTACACAAGCATTGTAAGAAATTAATCTGTTTTTAGTAGCCATGTCAAATAACAGATGAGGTAATATAACCGTGTTATTAAGGATGTCATTGGCAGACAAGTTACAAAAGAGCAAGTACATGGGTTGGTGTAAGCTCTTCTCTGTAATGATGATGACAAGGACACCAAAATTGGTTATTAGCAGTCCAATGTAAATAAAGAGGAGTACGAAAAATACAACATCTGTTAATGATTCAGAGTGTCCCAAGCCTTCTAGCCTGAGAATGTCGCTGACATAGGACAAGTTTTCCATCCTTGTTCCTCGAACAACTGTAGAAGAAGAATCAGATTCTTCACTTTCTTCAAATAATTTTAGTGCAAGTTAATCATATTTGGATATAATTTGGAGAGCATTAAGAATGAAAACCTACCCTTACAGGGAAACTCCAACTCAATAGCTCTGAGTTGTACAATTACTTATATTCCTTCCTCTTCCTTTTTTTCTAAGACAAAAAGTCCACTGAGGGTTCACAAGAGGTGGTGTACATTAAAAAAACAGAAGGCAGGCTTTCTAGGCCAATAGCATTACTATTTTAGCTTAAAGGGATTTTACGCTAAATTCTATTTACAGCATCTAGTGGGCCAAGAATCAAACTACACTGTTACTAAACACTCATTATACTTGTAATGAAGTCTGGATTTACTTTGAACCTTGTTCATACAAACGATTTATAGCATCTAGCTTGATGGTTGATAGCCGTTTGCAAGAATAAGCTAAAAGTGGAGGAGGAGGAGTACAGGAGGTAGTTGAACAAGTGTTACGTCATGGAGAAAATTTTCCCTTACACATTCAGAAATGCAATGAATTCAATAAATTTGATAACGTGATGCCTCCACTACAAGAATACTACAATTACCTTCAAAGCTGTATGGTATACAGTTCCTCAAAACATAAAATAAATACTATATGAGTGCATTAAACCAGTGGTGAATGCAAAGCTAATAGCATATCTGCAGTGTAGGCTCATAAAACAGGGCATTCCACGCATCAATCCTAGTTCTGCAACATCAGGTTCATCTCATCTGGACTTAGGTTCTTTTAAGGCAGTGGTTCTCAAACTTTTTCAGTCATTCCCCACTTTGGAAGGCAGAGATTTTTCGCGCCCCACCTGGAAGGGTCAATTTGTGCACAATACATGTATCTCTGTGAGGAATTTTTGTCAATGTTAGAATTTTCAAGCTACTAATTCAAAGCCATTTTTTTTCTCAAATCCCTCATTACAGCAATTAACAAATAACACCATTGGAAAGCTCAATTTACTGTCATATGCGCAGATCTGACAAATAGCTGTGAACTCGGGCGGCATGGTGCAACCGTTGGTCGATTGCAGAGAGATGTCTCACGCCCCACCTGTCGTGTCTGCGCCCCACTAGTGGGGCCCGCCCCACTGTTTTAAGGGAAAGGACAGGAGCACACTGGTGTCACCAGCTCATTTCAGTTTGAGACCCCTGGTCCAGCAGTTAATGTGGTGTCCATAGATTTTGAATGCAGAGCTCGGGCAGCAGGTTCGCATAGGACAACACAGACAATTTCTGGTGTGAATGCACAAGTACACAGAAGGGACAGCTCACGGACAGCACAACTCCATCACTGCAAACGCGCAGTTTGTGTGTGAATCGGGCCTTAGGTGAGTATACAAAAATCTGGGTCCTTTTAGGTGGATGTGCAACGTACACCTAAGGTATATCACATAGACTACACCCCTGGACCAATGAAAAAATGCCTCTGCTGTCATCTGAAATTACCATGTTTTATTTCAGCCACACCTTCTTCCCTTTGTGCCAATGAAACACAGAATCCATAGTCCCCAGTCTTCTAATATGGGACAATGTACACATATTACTCCTCTGGCCACTCCTGGAGACATGGCAATTGGCACTACATCTCAAAAATGTGTGGAAGTACACATCTTCGTTCAACTTCGTGAGCTCGCACGAGGGTCTGGGCGCGGCTTGTTGAGCCCAAAGTCTTCGTTTACCCCATACTCGAGCCCGCCTCTATGCCATAGATCCAATCACAATCGTGGGGCGGGATGTTAACAGGTATGACGTAGCAAGTAGTACCTGACAGGCACGTTGAATTTTCCAATCAGGTTCGAGATTGTTTTTTAATACAACCCCCGCCCCGTCACAGCAGAAAACAGCTAGGCAACCGACGAAATTCCAGATGGATGAGAAACATCCATCTGCGTGAGAACCAGGTTAATACATGCCCGTGCATTGCCCGTGTAGCAAAGATTTTTTGTTTTCCACCGAAACCACTGCGGCATGATTAAAGCCCCGTACAGATACATCGTTACTCGGTCATCGCTAAGCTATGAAGGACAACGTAATGTCAATGAGTTTGAGCAATGCGAGTAAAAAGATCGCCAGTAGCTACTGGCGAGGCGATGTGGGCGGGTTCGGAGATAAAATTATTTTAACTTTCAGTGATGCGAATAAGCGAGTAACCAATGAGAATGGAAGATTCCATTGATTGGCAGTTAACTGAAATGATCTCAGATGTCACGTCACTCTTACACTTCAGGCATTTTATTATGCAACCTCGTCCGATGTGGAGAACCAATGAAAACAATGTTCACGTCATTGTTTGTCTTGGTGGGATAATAAAACACAGGATTATTCCTGCCTTGTGTTCCTAGCTCCGCCCCTCACCGGTACCAGTCTCCTTCCCTCATTATTAGTCTCATTACTCCCTGCCTTGTTTCACCTGTTCCTTGTTTAGCCCCATGTGTTTAAGCCCGTTTCAGTTCAGTCCTTGTCGGTCATTATTTGTCTTAGCGTGTATCTGTGTTCCATGTTGCTGCTTACTGCTTATTAAAGCTTCATTCGTGGATTCCTGTACTACTGTCGTGCACTTGGGTTCTACTCCTGAGAGGTACTCATGACAAGGTGCAGGTGATGCCAGTATAATCCAGAAGAGAAAGATTTAAATCTTTGAACATTGCATCACTATCGCACTTTTTTTTTTTTAAATTATTATTCTTTGGAGTGAACAATGTGTTAGTTTACGTGGGAGCTTTGAACATGATAAGAAATACATGTTTTTCAAAAGGATCAGTTTGGTGACTGATCTTTCACTTATGTTTTTAGTACGATAAAAAATATCTTCACCTGGAACTTTCAGTATAAAATGTGATATCTTTGTTCTGTGCATTTGCAGTTTTGTGTTCTTTTATTCATGACAAGGTACATAGAATAATAAAATGATGTGATTAGGTCATTATATTTCAATGTATTAGATGCTCTCCAAAACATATAGCCTACAACCTTTCAGCTTATAATTTTGAACAACCTGCCTTTAAAGGCGACATAGAATTAATTGAGTATTGCACCTTGATGTTAAAATACAATATATTCAATTGCATTTTGTCAAAAATGAGATCAAGTGATATTTTACAAGCCTAATTAAGACCTCATATTTAAGATGTGTATTGAAATGTATTTTTTTGTGTGTGTGCCTAAACAACGCCCTGCTCTGGCCACATCAATTGAACTGCAATGGCTGTGCACTATTTGACATCACTTGAAGGCTTTGTTCTAATTCGCCCATGTTTTAGTGGCAAATTCTAAATTAATATTTCCATATGAAAGAGGGCAGAACAATGCCTCATGTTCATGATAGCTCTTTGACCATGCACAACCTCTCTTCAGTCATCAAAGGCAATGTAAAAGTGGTTTTCCATTCTATGTCTCCTTTAAATTCGAGTTTTACTTGAGGGGTAAATACATAACACATTCACTGCTGCTCTCATAAATTGCATAGAAATATTCATTGTTTCATAACAACATTCATACCCAACCTCATGAAAGGGGAAGACAGAATGACAAAGTTGACTTGAAATATTTACATGTGACATGAATCATGATCAAGTGACAATTGTAAAAAAAAAAAAATCATTATTATTATTAAAATTGCAAAACTGCATTGAGACAGTTGAACTTTCCCACATTAATGAAAGGATGGGCATGGATGCTGAGTTATGTTTCTTGAAAGTCATTAATGCTTTGCTAGCCATTGATGACAGCTGCTATTAATGTATTATGTACTCACCCCTCAAGTAAAGTGTTAAAATCTGCCAAATTAATTTACATAAAGGGCATTACATATTGATAAATTGCTAGAGTGTATTTCTAAAGTGTTTTCTAAAAGAAAGAAACAAACATCAAACAAACTCATTAACTGGGATTTACTTTTTTACCAAATATTTGGAAAATTCTCAGTCTTAAATGTTTAGTCTGTAAGCCATAGATAATTGGGTTTAAATGGGCTGGTACAACATGAAAAAGAATAGCAATGAGTTTTCTTAAGAATTGGTTTTCAGGGAATCGATGCATGATGATGATAATGTAACCCATTAAGAGCATTATCAGATACAAGACTAAATGACTGGCACAAGTCTGAATGGCTTTGCTGTTGAGCTCTGCATTTTTCTTAGTCCAGCATATGACAGCAATTCTTACATAAGTGACAGCAACAGTGCCCATTGATGAGGAAAACAATAGCACAGTGTAAAAGAGCCCATATATGTTATTAATAGAAACATCTTCACATGATAATTTGAACAAGGAGGCATTGTCACAAAAAGCGTGCTTAATGAGTGATCTACAACGGGACAGCCTGACCGTGAGGCTGAGAAGGATTCCGACTAATACCGCTGAAAAACCCCAAGCACACACAGTCAAAGCCACAACTGCCTTAGTTGTCATTATTGCACTGTATCGTAATGGATTGCATATAGCCACATATCTATCAATGGCCATTATAATTAGTATGGTGTGGGAAGCAGAACCGTAAGTATGACTGAAAAAGGCCTGTGTAACACAGGCGCTGTAGGAAATGAACCTCTCTTTAGAGACCAAGTCTAGCAAAACACGAGGCATTAAGATTGTGTTACCTAGTATATCATTGACAGACAAATTGCAGAACAGTAGATACATGGGTTGGTGTAAACTTCTTTCTGCAATGATGATAAAAAGAACACCAAAGTTGGTTATGAGCAGTGCAATATAGACGAACAGTAATATAAAAAACACTGGATATGTGGATGATCCAGGAATTTCTAGTCCTTCCATAACAAGGGTGTCACTGCCATAGGAAATGTTTTCCATACTTGCACACCATCCACCTGTGAGAACAGAATCAAATTATACCAGCAGTTTTCTTTCTATCAAGCTTTTTCCATAACACTAACAAATGCCATTTTTTAAGAAAAAAAAATTAAGTACATTTGCAGATTTGCTGTATTCAGCTGTACATGACATTTAAACTTACATATTCATATTTGCATTTTCATATTAGAAGATTATTTTGATCAAAAGCAACAAACTGAGCATTATCATTCAAACCATGCTGAAAAGTTAACTTAAGGTAACAACCTATGTTTCTTCTGTCTTGACTTGATAAGAATGTGCTTGTAGAGGAATAGTAAATGCACACACATAGAGCTTATCTTCTGTTACTTTGGATGCACATCTCAACTCTGACTGAGATGCATGCAGAAGTGGCATATATAGGAAAAGATGAGAACTTCTGTCATGTGACAGGGCCAAAGGTTTGCATGCTCCATTTACCTCTGGAAAATAAGACATAGCCCTTGTGGTACGTATAATGACATGCTTGTAGTGTGTGTTTTTTTTTTTTTTTTTTTTGCTGTTGTTGTTGTTTTTTTAATGAAAGGACAGTTATTTATAACTAGAGCATCAACTCTGCTACTCGAGATGAGGGGGATGGCATCTCCCTTCTGAAATAAAAATGTAGGCCTTAAAGCGGTGCTCCAGAGTGATTTCAAGCTTTGCCCTGCATGTTGAACGAATCTGCTAAATGCACTAATTAAAAAGTGAAATAAGATCATTCAGAATAGCATAGACTTAAGATCCAAAAGCGAACAAGCGAGTTAGAAGGCTCGTGCAACAGGTCTATGCTTAAACCTACTCTGGAGCTATCCTTTAAATTATCCCCCTTCTTAAACTGGTCTCCTTGAAAAAGTGACTATATCTAAAACTACAATTGGGAGAAAAGCTTTTGCCTATCGGACACCTCTCCTATGGAATTCTATTCCTCTCTACATTCGCGAAGTGGACACTCTTAATACCTTTAAGTCGAGACTTAAAACCTTCCTCTTTGATATTTAGACATTTGGCCTAATCCTTTTGTTCCTTTTGTTTCTCTTGCCTCTTCTGCCCCGACGCACTGGTTGAGCAGTGAACCTCCCGCCCCCCCCCCCGGCCACCAACCCCTACCCCACTACGGTTGCCAACCAACCTCTCCGGAGCCACACACCAGAAAAAGATGGTACGGAATGATATTTGTGATTCCAGACTATTTCAGCTGATCCTAAATCTGCTCTAGGCCTTGCAGTCTTACAGTGTCCAGCCAATCCTTGAGTAGCCTACATGTGTCTGTGTGCCCAATTCTAGAAGTATCTGTACCTTCACTCCATTGGCAGACCTTGGGCTAAGTTCTCTGATGTCGGCCTAGTATGCGCACACTGTTTTAGCGTCCCTGTCTAACCATAGTCAGTATATACCCTACAGTATGAATATGTTCAAATGTAATTGATAGGTTGAGCAATATGTTAAAGGTGTTATGTGTAAGAATTAGTGCTGTGAAAATTAACTGATTAATCACCTGATTAATTCAAATTTTGGGGAACCCTTGGGGGTAGGGAGCAGGTGTGAGTTGCCCCATTTGAGAAAAATAAAGGGAGCTATTTAGTATCAGGGCCTTTACAGGGCAAAATAAGGATCCAACATACCCTTGCATCCAAATTCTTACTGGAGGAAATGAGTTGCGATTAAAAGTGATTAATCACAATTAATCATTGTAAAATTTTGTGATTAATCAGATTAATTATTTTAATCGTTTGACAGCACTAGTAAGAATTGAAGTTTAAAATAGAAAAAAATAAACAAAATGTAACAGGAGAATGTGAAGAAACAAGTGCAGTCATCCCACAAAAAATATGGCCATGTACTTGGCTGCTGAGATATCAACCCGAATTAGCATGCTAAAAAATTAGCATGGGTCTGTTGCCTATGGCAATACCATTTTTGCCACTAGTAGCCGCTAGTGACTAACAGTTCTGGCACAGCTCGCGAATCTGGAGCTAGTAGCACTTGACTTGTTCTTGAAATGAATCTGTCAGAGTCCATTTACGCCCTATTAATGTACATGTTTATGGCTATTAAACATTAGTAGCTGTCAACTCTGGGGAAGATACAAAGTCCCACATTTCCATCAGGATGGGAAATAAATTTTAGAAAAGGAGCGTACAAGGATTGAGCCGTACTGGATTAGCTGAAACTAATGTCAACCCCACCACCACCATAAGTTATGGGAGCCAGGAACACACTCATTGAAAAGTGATCTTTTCACAAGGATGATGGTTCACCAGATAATGGACACTGTCCATGTGAAATCAGGCTTGGAACTGGACAAACACCAAATTGATGTTGGCCCCACTGCAAAGGAACAGACAAGTGTGGGCTATTCCTCTCCTGTCAGCTCTTTGCCTGGTCCAGAGGGTACTGACTATGGCTGTTTGGACGCTTTGATGATGATGCTTGGTCACTGTGCTCAAAGATCATCAGACAGCTACTGCTGATATGTGGAGAGCTCCCGCGAGTTGATCCAGAAATTCCTTGCTGAGTTTATCAATGCCTCAGGAACTCCAAACTTCCAGACCTACGGAAACAAACACAGAAGATCCAGACTATCTACAAAGCCATGGACAAGTTTCTTCTTAAGGAATCTGAGACAATCCTGCAAAGAGCTGATGACACTCAGGATGTCTCCTTTGGCAGCCTCTTGATGGAGGCACTGAACCAAGAGCTGCTGCACCAGTGTGCCACAGAGGCCATGTCCACTGAGCCTGTGGTTGGAGCAGCAACTGAGCAAAAAGCCAGGGAGATGCCTAAGATAAGGCTCAACATAAAGGTACAGAGAAAATCACTCCCTTCCCTTTACTATAGGTAACGTGTATACAGTACATGTGTATGTGTATAATAATAAAAACACCACATATTTTGGTGTTTTTTTTTCCCCTTCCCCTAATTCAGATGCGGAAAAGAGGCAGCAGGGTGCTGTCTTCTACCACCTTTTCTGACTCAAGTAAGTAATTACTGTCTTAATTAGGGTTGTGTACCAAAACTCAGTACAAGTATGGCACCGGGGCAATGGTAGTAACCAGTCCGAAATACAACGTGAATGCAGCGGCATAATTGCACCCTCTGCTGTTCACTGTTAACAGCGGCACCATATTCAGTAGGCTTACACACTCGCAGCAGCAGCAGAAAGGTCATGTCAAAAGTAATGCGTTCAAAACTGAGGCTGTATTTCACCAAAAAGGATGCAGGTAATTCTACCTGCAATAAATGTCTTACGACATTTTCTTGCAAACACAGTAACGTGTCGAATCTGATGATCTTAAAGGATTTACCATTTACCATTTAAAGGATAGCTCCCGAGTAAACATAGCCCTATTGCACGAGACTTCTAACAGCAACAGATTTCACATGGAATGAAAGAATTTTGAACAGCATAGACCGAACGCAAAGCACTTTACATTGAGTCAACAGCACCTCAGATCTTACTTTCGGTTTCGAATAATCAGTTTCCATTGATTCAGTATAGAGTGCTTGTTGGCCTCTCAGTTCGGTTTGGTCTATGCTGTTCCAAATTATTTTGTTCCACTTGCTAATTAGTGCATTTAGCAGGCTCATTCAATTATGCTTGAATTCACTCTGGAGCACTGCTTTAAGGCCGAAGCTTGCACAGTTGTTGACAGCCTGCATGAGCATGATTCCAGGCATACATCAGAAGCATCCAACGGGGAAAATACCTAGTACAAGTGGAGCTCCCAGTTCAGCCAGTGTGGATATTGGCACGGATGATGACAGTAGCAGCAGTACTCTTCAGGTGAGTAATTTAGCTGTGAAATAACACTGACTGCAATTCTGGCTTAGCAATTGATGCTTGCTAATTCACGTAGTTAAATGTAGACGTAGGCTAAATATTTCGAGTAGCACTCAGATGCAGTCTCAAAGCTTGTGTGAAAATCCATTTGTCAGGTAAGGTTAGATAGCCTATATTTGATGAGGAAGTTGTAACGGCTGGGGAAAATACCAGGAAGATAGACAGGCAGGAACAGAGGGTCTTGAGGCTGACTGTGACGTGGGCCGGGGCCTGGAGAGGACTCAGTTCAGGAGTCGGGAGCAGACTGGAAACCGGGGCCTGGACCTGATCTGGCTCTGGAATGGAGCCCGACGGAGGAGCCAGAGGAGCTGGAGCTGGCGCAGGAGCCATAGCTAGAGCTGGAGCTAGAGCTGAAGTTGGAAGGCTGCGGAGAGCCGGGACTGGAGCAGGAAGGCTGCGAGGAGCCGGGACTGGAGGAGGCCTCAGACGAAGAGTCAGGAATGGAGGAGGCCTCAGACGAAGTAGCTAGGTGTTAGTAGCCAAATGTTTCAAGCCACTGTTTTAAACCATAGAAAGGCTCAAAATAGCCCCACACTTTGTGTATAGTGTAATCATAGTTCCAATATTTAAAATTAGGCATTGAAAACTTAGTAAGTAATTGTACAGATAACTACTTACCCCTGAGCTGGATGCCCCCGGAGGCTAAAACTAGGAGGTGGTTTTCTCCGGCCTGCACAAATGTCTCAAAATTCTGCAAACGTTCCAACTTTTAATGATGTTGCAATATACTTTGGGTTCTTATCACACCAAATTTCTCCTTCTAAGGTGCTGAAAGTGATGATAGATGGCATCACATTAATGTTAGTCCTCATGGTTGTGTGTTATATGTCTTAAACACCATTTGAAACATGAAATTTCAATGACGCACCTAAACTCCGCTACTTTACTCCCTTCACACCTGACTGCTCTGCCACTCACAGATCCAATTCTGGTGAAACTTGCAGACGACACAGTTTTGGCTGGTTTCATCTCCAACAAATGGTTAAATGGTTCATTTATTTTCTGCTTCGGACCCGGAACAACCATCAGAAAGGAAAGAAAGATCCTCAGTTGAACCATTATTCTCGGTGGCTCTACAGTGGAAAGGGTCAACAACTTACATTTCCTTGGTGTTAACCTCACAGAAGAACTTACCTAGTTTAGCTAGCTGACCAGATTTTTCAAATAGATATGTCTCTTCAAATTGCTCTTCAACCTAACAGGCAATGCAAAGAGGTTTTTAGTTACTGGAACTATCAGTGTAATCTACCAGGTTTGATAACATCAGATTTGATTTCTTTCAGATATTTACATTTTTATCCATTCCATTAATTCTCTGTTCCAGGTCCCAATGCTGTAGTTTATTGCTAACTGATGGCCAAGGAAAGCTTCACTGACCAATTAGCAATATACTAGTGTTTTTTTTTATTAAAATATTCATAATAGTAGTAAATCTGTTCACTGTTCAATTATAATGTGTAGTACCATATAAGTTTTTTTTGTTTGTTTTTTTCCTAATTTCAACTTTGAAAGCTTGTGTGCAATATTGTTGGCTGGAGAAGGGAAAATGCATATGATGTTTCTGTCTTGTTGAATGCAGTTCTGGTCCTCTCCACTAGCTGGCAGCAGTTCGTTGTGTAAATATCTGAATTCTATAGAATTCCAGCAGGGGATAAGAGTAAGAAAGTTCCCAGAAGACGAAAGAAGTGCTGTAAGGGATTCTAGATATGGGTAGATACACATGAAGAGCCACTTTCTGGAGCCATGAGGTTGTTGGGTCACTAGGTCCAGCCGTCCAATCGCACCTGGTTCACAAGCTGAAGGGGAAGGGGTGGGGCACTAATGCCCTTTTATGCAGTGAAGAGGTCTATTAATCACAGATTCTGATTAATGGATGTATATTTTGATGATTGATTTCCAAAGCCTCCTACCCATTTCAGGTAAATGTAGTCTATCAATGTCTATGGCATACAAAAAATAAATCATAGAGGATGGCAATTTGCACTGCCTGGCTTTACTAGGCTTTTTCATCTACTGAGAGGAAGCGAAAGTGACTGGGGTGGCATCTAGCAGATCAGATGTGGTCGCCACTTTCTCCCTATGACATGAACTACCATGAAGTATCTTGGTTGATATCCACCATCACAGATGCTGTTGCCCAGACAGACCATTTGTCTGCTCAGGGGTTCTCTTACACAAATCTGGGAGGACATCCCCCAAGACACCATCTGTTGTCTCATTAGGAGACAATACTGCAACATTGCCAAATAAATATGCATACAAGCATGTGGGTACAAGACATTGAGAAGCAATTTGAGTTGCAGACATAATATTCTGGCAAAATGGAAATTCATAGCCATTCAAATCAACAGTGTTTCTCAATTTTTTTCAGGCCAAGGACCAATTTGCTCAAAAAATGTTTTTCAGGGACCACCTACCCTTGCGGCCCTTCACCAAGTTGCATGTTGCATGCTGCATGCTACCCCTTACCCTTTGACCAAATCAATAGGCATTTCTAAATTGGCATTTATGGGAACTTCAAATACAGATAGCTCGAAAGTTTCAACATATATTACAGGTCATAGTATTCATTGTACAACTTATCTTTGGCTTTCAAATAATGTTAGTGACTAAATTTACATATTTTTTTGGGAAATCCCCTTGCAGACCACTTGAGCTTGCTCGCGGACCACCAGTCGTCCCCGGACCAGACTTTGAGAACCACTGCAATACAAAAAGTGGTCACAATTTACAACCTTCTGAAGCCCTAAGGGAGTTAGAATTGGGGTTGGTAGTGCCTTGCAGACAGTGCTGAGTAGAAGGTGCCATGGAGGGCAAAAAATACCATTGAGTGTGATATGCCTTATAGGGTTAATTACGCATGATTATGGGTTCATATGTTGAGTTGGTAGCACAATTAATTGCCTTGAAACCTTGACGAGGCCACAGTACCAAAACATTGAAATAAAAAAGAAAGTAAAGACTTGAGTGTGCGCTAGGCCTATATATACATAGGGTGGTGATAGATAGTATAGGGATTAAGGACCCTCGCTCTAGCGGGCTGGTAGAGTAGAAGTTGTGGGTTCGCATCCTGACTGCCACTGTTGTGCCCTTGAGCAAGCCACTAAACCCTAGTTGCTCTAGGGGAGACTTGCCATGAACTAATTGATAGTTGACAAAATGCAAGTTGCTTTCCATAAAAGTGTCTGCTAAATGCATAAATGTAAATTCATAATACTCAACCACAATCTATTGCGTCAATCAGATGTGTTTAGAGAATTTATTTTAA